>VWZS01007227.1:0-177494 GCA_013397075.1 Rhabdornis inornatus
TAGGGCATGTAGGAAAAAAATAATAGGAAGGTCAAAGCTCAGTTCGAACCTAATTTGGCAACCTTTGTAAAGGATAATAAAAAATGTTTTTACAAAAGAATTAATGGCAAAACGAAGGGTGAGACCAACCTTTGTTCTCTACTGGATGTGGGAGGGAACTTAGTAACTGCAGATGAGAAGGCAGAAGTGCTTAATGCCTTCTTTGCCTCAGTCTTTTGTGGGAAGATGGCTTGTCCTCAGGACGACTGTCCTCCTGGTTGGTAGATGGTGCCAGGGAGCAGAACGGTCCCCCCGTTATCCAAGAGAAGGCAGTCAGAGAACTGCTGAGATGCTTGGATGATCACAAATCTATGGGACCAGATGGGAACCATCCTAGGGTGATGAGGGTGCTGGCAGATGAGCTTGCAAAGCCACTCTCCATCATTTACCAACAGTCCTGCATCACTGGGGAGGTTCCAGACAACTGGAAGCTGGCCGATGTGATACCCATTTACAAAAAGGGTGGGAAGGAGGATCCTGGTAATTATAGGCAAGTTAGCCTGACCTCAGTACCTGATAAGGTTATGGAACTGTTTATATTGAGTGTCATCACACAGCACTCAAAGGACAGCCAGGGTATCAGACACAGCCCAGAATGGGTTTAGGAGGGGTAGGTTGTGTTTGACCAACCTGACCTCATTCTATGACCAGATAACCTCGCAGTCATAATCTTAACACACAGTCTTAAGCTGTGCCAAGGGAAATATAGGTTAGATATTAGGAAAAAATTTTTTACTGAATGAGTGATAAAGTACTGGAATCGTCTGCCTGGGGAGGTGCTGGAGTCACCATTCCTGGATGTGTTTATAAAAAGACTGGATGTGGTACTTGGTGCCATGGTTTAGTTGAGTTGTTAGGGCATGGGTTGAACTCAATCATCTTGAAGGTCTCTTCCAACCTAGTGATTCTGTGTGATTCTGTGTAAATGAACTCATATTCATACCTGAGTATGAAATGACATGTGACTGCCATACAGTAAGGTCCATTTTAATTATTCCAGGCACCGAAAGAGTATTAAACTCTTCCTTGTCTTACTCTTAAGAAAAATTCCATTTAAACTAGCAGTGATGTGTATAATAAGGATGAATTTTCCTCCAGGAAAGTAACTTAGGAAGTAATCTTAAATTGGTCCACTTTTGACTCTGTGAACTTTAGATTAAGGCTTGCAAGAAAAAAGTTTTAAAAGCTATTGAAACAAAACCCACAACAAAACAAAAAGAAGATTTTCATTTCAATCTGGACCCACAACAAAATTATTGATATTTTCATCCTACTCGCATTGTTGGATGCTGTTTTTTTATTGTAACATTAAGACTTAGACAAACAGTTGCCAGTACCTCTCCAACCTTTTAACCATCTGAGATGCTCCCAAAAATCCGTCAAGGCATATGAAAAGATTCTTAGTCATTTGATACTTTAACAGAAGGGTAAGGGTAAAAAAAGCCTGCCTGACATATTGAGGTTGGGTTTGTACCTTTGGTAATCTGTACAATGGGAATAAAGCTGTAGACGGTCAGGGGCTGATGACAGTGTGAAATAGAAACAGAAACCACTGTGCTGAGGGTGTGACTCCTGTCGAGACAGAGCAACGGGGCTGGCTCTGTACAACAAACCACTTCAGATCCAAACTGTTGCACTTGCCTTTTCTGCTTATTTTTCCATTCATTAAGAGTGTAGGCATCCTTTTATATCCTATATATATTAATTTATGCATACATTCTGTATTCAACACATAGTGTTTTAAAAAAACACTCTACCATGTTTGGAAAGTGAAATAATTGTATTGAGGTTGATTCTCATTGTGTCATACTTCTGCAATCTTACCCAAAGGTTAATGACAATGAGGAAAATCTCTGGAAACCAGGATGGTTGGGTTGTATGGCTATCTTCTGTGTATGGTAGAGTATTTACAATTGTTCACACTATTTTCAGAGATTATTTTCTTAATTTCATTTAAAAGGCTGTATAGGTCTGAATCTTTGCATATTCCCCTCTCAAGAACAGACCTTGAAGAGCTCTTTTTGGGTTTTCTTGTTTTAGTATCTGATGGTCTGGGCAGCTTTTAAAGCTTTGTTCTGAAATCATACAGGAAAATACTGTTTAACATCCCTTGGATATTAATGCTGTTGACAGGACAGTATTTCAGAGTCAGAACTGAATTAAAATTCAGAGATCTAATTTATATGAGTTTGGTGTTTTGTTGTTGAACTTCAGTAGCAGAGGCATTTGTGATGTAAAGTTAAAATACATTTCCATTTATTCCTTTCACAATTGATCTAGAACTCCCAGTCCATTTTCTCCCATAATCTCTTTGGTTTTGTCTTTGAAGTTACAGCTCTGTTAGAGAGCTAATGTAATTTATTCATGTGTAGCATAATGTTTAAAAGAAATTACTGTTTGGCATGGAGAAAATAGATGAGTTCTGAGAAATTGTCTTGAACAGGCTCATCTGAGAGGTTACATAATTGATATTTACTATTATTGTCTCCACTTTCTTGAATTTTTCATATTAAATTTAATCAACAAGCAAATAAATAAAATGAAACTAAAGCAAACTAAAATATAAAAAGATCCACTACCTGGCAGCTCATGTCAAAATATAATAATAAAGTATGTTCTCAGTTTGAATATTTATGCAAGGAGATTTTCTGAGAGAGCAAGTGTTCTCAAAAAAGGTCAATTTACAGCACATTTTTTTCCACACCTCTAGGAGGTTCCTAGAGCTTAAATAATTTCATGAATTCATTTATTCTGACATCTCAAGAAAGCTGTTTATAAGGAAGTGATGCCCAAACAAATCCGCCTAGTATGAACTGGAGAAAGTGTTAGCCTGGGTTTGATTGAAGAGATAAGAGAATCTTTTTCTAGATGAAAAGTAATTTTATTTTCATAAATATTCTGTATGTGCAAGGAAAAGTGCAACCACTTGGTTGAAAATTAGCACATGTTGCAACCCATTTGAAGTGAATAGCAAAATTTCTTCTGATTTCAGTAAAAAGGAACCTATTTCAAGGCCTTCCAGTGATGTAAGATGGCTGAAATTATTTAGTCAATTAACAAAAAGGGGGAATTTGCATATCATGTCTCATCAAGGCATGATACATTCATTTCCATGTAAACACATTAAATCCTTGAAGTACCTAAGTGAGAGCATATGTTCTTGTATATACTAGTTGAACTGAAAACTGTGAAAATTATAAAATTATATTAACAGTCCAGAAATTACTCTCTTGCAGAAAAATAGAAGCAGAAACTGTGTTCCTTTAAAAAACATTCCTATAGTTACAATAATAAAATGTAAACACCTTGCCCTTAAAGACAGAATAATTCATAGTTCTTTTTTTACTCCTCTTCCTTAAATGTCATCTATGCTAAATATTAAGCAAGAATGACGTGGGACGCATTTGCCCTTTGGAGACAGTTGGCTCCAGATTTTTAATCTCATTTTAGATATCAACTATTTCAAGATTCTCCAAAACATTTTATTAACAAGTGGAAATGAATTGTTTGGGAGAAGGCTGTGCATGATAAATCAATGTAGATTTAACAGCATCATACTAAGGCACAGCTTATTGAGTATATGTTTTATTTGGTGTTGACAGCCCAAACAGGCACAGCTGTCTGGTGCTTCCTTCTGAAGCTCATTTCAATTATACACAGGTCTCTCTGTGTTATGGGTTGTACTATGCTTTGTGTTGATCTTGTTTTTTATTAAAACATGTTAAAACTATAGGAAACTTTTCAGTATACAACAAGCCACCACCAATGATCCTTCCTGACATTTTGTGGCAATAAAAATCTGCATCTGGTTGTGAATATAATGCAGAAAGGTCCTTCATTGCCACAGGATGGTGAGTTGACCCTGGCACAACAAACCGAAATGGATGGGAAAATAGCCACGTGTCATTATCAGTTCATGGGCAAGTGAAGATAAATGACAAGTTGTTACTAGCAGAGATATGACTTGTCCTGTTGGAACAAGGGGCCATTTTACTCAGGAGAAATCTCTTAGACAGGTAAGAGATGGAAGGAAGGGATTACTAATGATAAATTAAGCCAAAAACCACCCATCTAATTGAGTGCACAATGACTTGCAGGGATATGGAGACATGAAACGTGTAAGATTAGCAGAAAATTTACCTTCTTGGGGAAAAAAACCCATACCATTAAGCCAGAGTACTAAAATCTTGGGAAAAATTCTATGCTCAAAATAAAAGTAGAATGTAACTTTTTTTAGGAGAGACAGAGAGGGCAGATAGGGAGAACAATGTGGAGCCTTCAACACACGATTGTTTGTCTCAGAGTTATTAGTAATATGGGGAATATGGGACATTGAGCATTCACAGGTCACTCATGGTTCAGTAACAAAACCAGTGGAATGTTCTGTAAGCTACAAACCAGAGCAAGTTACTCAAGAAGCACTTCTCAGTAGTATGTGAAAAAATAAATCATGTTATTACTATCATCAGTCCAGGAAACCTTTCATGAAGTATTTCTGTGGAGCCCCATGATGTTTAAGAATGGAAATTACAAAGGCAAAAAAGTGCTTCTGCTAAAATGTAGGGGCTTTGAGACATTGGTAAACAATAAATCAGATAGGGAAGCTACACAACAAAAGCTCTCTTAATAGATGGGATATACCAATAGAATACAGAACTGTACCCTGGAATTCCATAAGGAAGTAAAATTCACAGCAGGGGAAACAACCTAATTAATGCCTCTGAGTGACATGGATTAGTGAAAAAGGACTGTTTGGACCCGTAATCCATGAAGTGAAAGTAATTTTATCCCTGTGTGAAACACAGGTGAGGCCTAATACTGAAATACAGCATGC
The DNA here is from genome assembly GCA_013397075.1 of Rhabdornis inornatus. Lineage (NCBI taxonomy): Eukaryota > Metazoa > Chordata > Aves > Passeriformes > Rhabdornithidae > Rhabdornis > Rhabdornis inornatus. Next base: position 4,874 of record VWZS01007227.1, read on the forward strand.
AATTTAGGTGGCTGCATTTATAGTGGGGTTTAGAAGTCTCAAGAGAGCTCCCATGATAACCACAGTACTTATTCTATGTTCTGGAGAAAACATCTTGCTGTTAAAAGCTTAATGCTTAAATCTAGTTAGCTTATTAAAAGGGAAGATTGAGGAGTGATTTGATTACAGAGTATAACGTCTTCACAAGGAGAAAACCGGGGGCAATACATAGCCTTTTATTTAATGACAAAGGTGTAAGAGAATCTAAGAAATTGAATCAGATAAATTCTAATAGGATATTTCCTATTAGTACTAAACACAGTAACACTCCAAAAGATTATTTTCTGAAGTAAACTGCTTAGAAAATCCATAATCTCCTAAACTCTCCTCATCCTTAAATCAAAGCAGCACACTTTGCTTTGAAGATGTGCTATCAAAACACAAAGCCATTGGATCCAGTAGAAGTAGAGTAGCATGTGGTATGTGATACAGGTGATCAGCCTAACTGGCTGAGGGCTTACACTACTGCTTGTTGGAAGTCCTTTGAATTCAGCAAATCACCACTTCCTAAGCCCCTCAGTTTACATCTGCTCATCAGGTACTGAAAGAACTTTAAAAAGTAACTGGTAGGAGCACCCCTCTGGCAGTGAGTAGGCTCCATCCACAACCCGTGAGCAGCATCCCATCCCCCACCCAGCTCTTGAGGAAACCATTCCTTAGAACTGCAGAAATGCAGTCCTTGGACAGCTCTTCAATTTGCTTCCTGTCCTTGGAGAAAAATAAGGTGTGGGACAATGCTGTAAAAGAATGTGATTACACACTCTCCTGCACTGCAATATCTTGCCATGCAGATGCTTTTTGCAGTGAAGAGGGAGGAATCAGCCCCTCTAGACTGCAGGGTCTTACATGGGTATATGCTAAGAGACCAGGGTGGGCAGGCAGGCAAAAGAGGATGAAAGTGTCAAAGAAATAAAGATGAAAGCAAAACCAAATGTGGACAGGAATAAATGCAATATGTGAAAAGAGAGAAGGGAGTCAGAAGGCATGTAGCTGGAAAGTGAGGAGCTAGGACTGCTGCATATGGAAAAGGGGCCGTTTCCAAGCTGAGCATCCCAACTGAAGCCACAATGCCTATCAAAATTCTGAAATTCAGGGGTGGGAAGGTGGCAGGAAAATGGATAATCTGTACTAAAAGAGTCCACAGGACTAGATATTAAAAGACAATGTCAGTAGATGATAAAATTTTGATTTAAATATATGGAAACATAATTTTACACAGAAACACTAGACTTACAAATTGCTAAATACTGCAAATGAGAGCACAGTTCCACCCAAGAATAAACAAGAAAGGGAAATGTTTCATGAAATATATTCTATACATTCAGAAGGAATAGCCTCATTATTACTGGCATAGTGAATGCTGCAAGATAGGGGTTCATCCACAGAGTCGCAAAAATGAAGTTAGCAATGAGATTGCTATTGCCGTGATTCCTATTGTTGTAGTTGCTACACAAGCAATAGCTCTGCTATTAAATCTCCAAGCACAGAGGGAAGTTCTCAGAAGTGAGTAGTCAAGGGAGGCTGAACGTTGCATTCTGGCTGGTTTATTTTATACTTAGATTCACTGCAAGTTTATAGGGCAAAAGGATCATTCCATAAAAAGCCTGAAGCAAAGAGGAAATGAGAATGGAAAACCAGGTGCTGTGGAGACCTTTCCTGCTTCCTAAAACATCAGTGAGCAGTTTAAAAAAATTCTTGTGAGGCAGTAAAAAAGTAAACACTACCCAGATCCAGCAAAAGTTTGCCCTGCTTGTAAAAGCTAGGATGACTGCCCTTCCTAATGCACATACAGCTTCTGTGCTCAATTTTCACTTCTCAGTCAGTTTTTCCCTCTGTTCCTCAGATCACTTTACTTTCTGGTCCAAACTGCAAGGCCCACTTCAGATGTCTAGGCCAAAATGTCAGTAATTTTGTTTGTGAAGTTGCTTGCAAAGGCAAGGGGCCTGTACTCTCTGTAGACTCTACATTGCATGCCTTTAAGGCTTTCCTATTCTGTAGAGTTAGACTCCTAAAGCTATCAGCCATCACAAAGCAGCTGTTAGAACACAATATTAGAGGCACTTGGAAATCTGTAAAGAATCAGAATCAGTGAATCATTATCTATGATATTTAAGGAACTGAAACACCCGAAAATGTGACATGAATCATATTTCTCTTTGTCACCACCATGACTCACTGTTTCCCACTTGAAATAAGATGTTTTTTAACTTTCTTGCTTTTATAAATCTGGCACATGGGAAATATCCCTCAGGTAACTGGGATGATTTTTCCTGAAAAGAGGAGATCATACCTATGTAAGGAAAGTTCACACAGAGGCAAGAAAAGTTCCAGGGTCAAGATTCTTATAAGTATCAAGTTGCATATTAATTTTTAAATGTAACTTAAAGCATAAGTGTATACAGCCTCACCTCAGGGAATGAGACACATGTGGCTTCAGAAATGATAAATAACAGGTGTGGAAATTCTCCTAAAAGCTTGTTGACAGCTCTTCAGAAACCACCTGTTCCCAGAAGCCAAAGAGCTGACTGTCACAACAACAATTTACAGAAGTTATGCTGAAACTCCCTTTAGACATTAAAAGAGAGGGGAAAAGAGCACGTTTGAAGACATCCAAGAGCTCTAGGATGGGTATACTGATGAGGGATTAAATATTTTGGGGATTCACCTAGAGAGAACCACTGGAGGTAGAAATAGTAGTCTGGATGATCTGAAAAGCCCGTCTTTCTCAGTTCCAGGCAGTCTCCTTAGAACAGTGGCCTGCACCCCAGTGCCACCGTGCCATGCTCCTCTCACTTCCTCTGTACAAGTATTTTCTTGCCATGACTTCTTGTGAAAGGTGAGATTTATCTGGGAAAAAATTCAAGGAGAAATCTCAAGATAAAAACATCTCAGATTACCACATACTCTGATAAATTCACTTTCTAAAATATTTCTTTTTCATCTTAGAAAGCTTTTCTCATATATTGTCTCCAATGGTCACTTTAAAGGCTTTTTCTCCTTCTTCGTATTTACATTTCTCTTTGGTTTCCAGACAGGACTGTTTGAACACAGTATTATTTCATTAAGCTCTCCATTCCTAGATAGTGTTTTCGTTGGTATCCTGCCCTCCTTTCAATTTTCTCAAACTGAAAGCACCTTTCTCACACTCTTGTCTTTGATTTATAAAATAATACTTCTGCCTTTTCTCTTCAGAAGAGGTGTTTGTTGTTATCTAGGTCCCATATTACTCATTGAAGGACATTATATCCCCAGAGGCCAAACAGAGCAGCACCAATTTATCTAGCATCTTTTTCCCCAGAAACAAAATGAAGTCTGAAGTTTCTCCCAAAAACTATAAGAAACATTTTCCTTTCTGGGATGTCATCCCATCAATTAAGGGTATATTTAATTTAGCAATAGAAAGAAGTGCCATGTAAATAGAATTAGAAGTGAGCTAATAACCTAATAAAGCATTCCTCGAAGCTTGTGTCCTGATTAACACCACTCCTGTACCAGGTTTGTATTATGAACTAAAATCTGGCACCAAGTGATATTTTGTTTGTTACTCAAGATCCAGGAACCTGGGGCAGGGGGAATGGTGCCAGTGATCTTTTTTTCTAGCAGGGATGAGAGTTACTTGGTGTGTGGAGGCTGTTCCAGCACAGACAGATGTTACATGAGTGTTCTTGAGATTGCTGTTGAGGAAGTCAGTAAGTGCTCCCCAGAACATGGCCACAAACCCCTCATGGATCTGCCCACACCAGCAGGAAGGAGAGCAGCTCTGGATGCCCACAGACAGCTCTTTTTCATAGCCTTAGGACAGCCTGAACAGACATTTAACTCAGATTATATAACATGTGGGTTTTGGGTTTTTTTCTGGAGGGAAGCAGGCTCCATCATTCACAGAACACCCTATTTTTATCTTCTTTTTCAATAATGTTGTTCCATGTTATTTGATTAGGTTGTCATTCCATGTTATGGACTTCAAAGCTGTATATCTATTAGGAAACATTTTAAAAAGTTCATTAAAAAATGAAAAGGTGTAGAAGAAATAGGAAATAAAAAAACTCTCTTGAATCCCAACGTATAAGATCTCTTAGTTAAATTTCAATATTACAATGACAGGATGTGTGCAATCCTTAAATGATGGGAGATAGAACTTTTTCAGATATTCTCATCTCCTTTGGGCTGTTTGTTTATACATGTCTTTGAATGAACTTTTGGAAAGTAATTTAACCTGACAGCCCTGTGTCAGACAAATTTGTAACATGAGCATTAGATGAAAGTATGTATAAACCTAGTTTATTGATTGAGAAAATACATAATTCGTATCAGCTTGTATTGCAAAAGGTGGGCTATTTCTTCTGCCTTAATTGTAGACTACAAGTAAACACTGAAATGACAAATTTCTGATACTTTAACAATCTCAGTTTACCATTATGAAGATATACAAAGTCTGTATAGATGATTTTTGTGGAAATAAATCTTAGAAATGTCAAAGCAAATTATTTTAAAAATATGTCAGTCACACAAAGACTAAAAAATTGATCATAGAGCCTGAAACTAAAGGTCTGAATGCTCATTACCAGCTCAGATCTGCATATGGCAGACTAAGAATTATTATTGTAAAGTCTCAGAAAGTTTGTGAAATAGGTTTTCTGCCTTTATTTTAGGGTTTCACAATACAAGTGATGATATTATTATCCTCTCTCTGCAATTTAAATTTCATTTTTACTCATTTACTAAAACTGCTTGAACATTATCTCAACCTCTGCTGACATTTATGTCTTGTGAAAATAAAAGAATTTGAAAATAGACTTTTCTTCATTGGCGAGTAAGCAAAATCTGACTATTTATGTGGAAAGTTGATTTAAATAAGCCCCAGGAGAACCTGAAATGTAGCTTAGTTTCTTCCACAAGCCATCTGCTGTCCTTATTTCTACAGAAAAGAAAACAGACTTCACCTTATGGCTGCTTTGCAAAGAACTGCAGGCACTGAAACGCTGAGTCACTGTGGAAAAGGTTGGGTCATGCAGCCTGAACTAACCCCTGCCAAATGCAACTTGAAAGTTGGGAGTAGGGAAGAAAGTTTCCTTTTGGGCAGATGGTTTCATAATTGTTCACAGCAAGTTTTTTCTACACATTTTTTTTCTCTCCAGAATCTCAAATCTGATCCGCAAGTGATGCTAAGTTAGAGGGGTCAAGTGAAACCAGGGATTCCTGGTAATTGGGAGATCTGGATCTGAGAATGATTTTGTCGTCTTTCCTGTGAGTGTTGAGGGCAGTAAGATAGCTCAACTCATAAAGAGAGCTTAAAACTAGATTTAGCAGGAGAAGGGGATGGAATTCTTAGCACTCTAGAGAAACCAGGGGCTGCTGAGGCATTAGGAAGAAACAGGGAAACACCTGGGAATTGCCTTACGGAAATTAGGAAGAATTCTAAAAAGAGGAGTCTCACTATTCCATCAACTGTTCAATTCCACAATTGCTTACCTGATTTTTCAGCTGTCCAAGGATAAAGTCTGACACATGATGGATGAGATAGAGTGCTTCATAAGGAACTAAAGTGTTTTCTTTTAAAGTCAAGGACTTTACCTCTTTTTTCCTCTAGCCTCAGTTGCTCTAGACACCTTTTTATATTGTTATTTCTAGACTGATGCCTGGGAAGCTGTTAATGCTCAGATGTTTTAACATTATTTCAGAAAAAAATATCAGCAAGAAATATTTTAATGCAAGATTTTGGCACCTTTCTGGTATGCCTTGCTTTTCCTATGTATATATCAAAGATTCCCTGCTGGAAAACAAGAGTCCTTGTGTTGATATATCTTTTCTCCATACGTTAGAATTGATTTTACTAGCATCACATGGAGATATTTGGGTTCTTTTTTAGCAAACTTTCCTCTTCTGCACCACAGTTTGAGAATAGATTTACTTTCCCCCTTTCCTCCTACCTTCACAGTTTGCTGTGAACATCAGAAATTAATGATTCTTCTAACAGTGAGTGGGCAGTATATAATGACAGAATTAAAATTTATTATTTTGCAGCGCAGGAGATCCATGCAGTACTTGGCACAAATGAGCTCAAATGGGGTGCTCTTGGTTATTTATCCTCAAGATAAATCCTTATTAAAATAAATCACATTAATTGTGGTTCAAGCATCACCATTAAGTTCTTTCTAACCATGTCAAGTTACCTCATCTTCAGAATGACTGACAATAAAGTGAGAATAGTGTCAGCCATAGTTTCCTTGGCAAACATATGAGCATCTCACAGCATTACCATAAGGGCAGTGAGACAGTGGAACAGGTGGCCCTGAAAAGTTTTGAATGCCCAACCTTTGCAAGTATTCAAGGCCAGGCTGAACAGGGCCAAGAACAGCCTGGTCTGGTGGATGGTGTCCCTGCCCATGGGAGGGTCAGAAGTGTGCCCTGGTAGCCAGGAGGGCCAACTGTGTCCTGGTGTGCATCAGTCACAGCACTGGCAGCCAGGCAAGGGAAGTGACTCTCCTGCTCTCCTCTGCACTGGAGTGGCCTCACCTTAAGTGTTGTGTGCAGTTTCAGGCATCACAATATTAGGTTGTAAAGCTATTCTCTAATAGCTTTACAAAGTTTTAGTGTCCAAAGGAGGGCTACAAAAATGGTGAAGAGCCTTGAGGGGAAACCTTTCGAGGAATGGCTGAGGTCACTTGGTCTGTTCAGCTTAGAGAAGATGAGATGGGGAGACTTCATTGCAGTCTAGAGCTTCCTCATGAGGAAAAGCAGAGGGGCAGGCACTGATCTCTTCTCTCTGGTGACCACTGACAGGACTCAAGGGAATGGCCTGGAGCCGTGTCAGGGTAGGTTTAGATTGGATATTCAGAAAAGATTCTTCGCTCAGAGGAAGGTTGGGCACTGGAGCAGGCACCCCAGGGAAGTGGTCACAGCTCCAAGCCTGACAGAGTTCAATAAGAGTTTTGGGGACATGGTGTGACTCTGGAGGATGTCCTGTGCCGGGTCATGAGTTGGATGTCCATGATCCTTGTGGGTGCATTCCAACTCAAGATATTCTGTGATTCTATGATTCTAACTAGATGATTTTGAAAACCCCTTCAAACCCAAACCGTTCTAAGCTGACCTTGCTCATCACCCTGCCAGAAGTGATTTCAGTGAGCAGTTGCGGTGATCTCCTTATGATCATTGCAATGTGCAGCAACTAAATGAAATCCACTTGGTTACTTCAGGTAAAATAAGGAATGGTTCTGGAGATCTTCCTTCAAGCCTGAGCCTTTATCACCTGGAGAATGAAATATCATCTACAGCTAGCTCTGCATGGGTACAGAGGAATGCAGTTACCACATAGGAGTGGGGAAGATGTTAAATAGAAAAATGGTGAACCAGCTTCACCCTATTCTGAAAGCCTGCCTTTTATTTTTATTTTTTAGAGATGTAACAAGGTAGATGTGATATATCTCGGCCCATATACCTCAGCCGGTTACTTTCCCTACCTAATTTCCTCTTACACCTATTAGAGGGCATTCAAGCAAGAGAGGCAATATTTTGTGAGATGGGAACAGTCACTTAGGTCCCATTGCAACTTCTGCAATCATGAGTAAAGAAGGATAATCCAGGTACAGAACAGGATCTGAGCCCAATATGTTCTTACGTCTCTTGTCCCAGGATTACAGAAGGCAAGTCACCAAAACTCTGCCTCTGTTTAAAATGGACATAATGATACTTCATAGCTTCTATTGTAAAAATTCAATATGTTGTCTGAGCACAATAAAAATATGCATGATGCAATCGTGTATGTTATGTTTTTAGGTAAAGTAGCTGTAACAATCTTTAGAAAACAAACCAGTACATGTTGGTTTCAAAGAAGAAAACTGGGGGATTAATTGTTCAGGGCAGGAAGGGCTTCTTGTCAGTCCTGCACTTTCTCCCATTTTTTAGTTAATTTTAAGGCCATTTGCACTGCCTGTGTGTCTCCTTTTCTCACTGTCTCTAGAAACTTTAACATCCTGGCCTGAGGATATAGCCCTGGATGAAACCAGAAACCTTAGGGAGCTAGTTGAAAACAGACTAAACAGGGAAATAAGTTTCCCAAGAGCACATTTCCTTTCATTTAGCCACAAAAACTTCACTTTTAATAGCTTCCCTGAATGCACATATAACCCTCTCTTCATTTAGGCTGGACATACAAGCCCATAATTTGATTTGTTTAACTAACATTTGTAACCTTCACTCCCTGTGGCTTACTGTAGGACAGGCTATAGAACAACACTTCCTAGCCAGGGGAGGGATGAGTTTTGGTAACTGAAGGAAGGAACTGGATGAGCAACAAGCTGGCTCCAGGGAAAAAGAGAGATGGGTCCACCCCTATAAAGGGAATAAAGTATAACATCCCCATTACAGTAGGTTTCCTGAGTCAGGCTCTTGGGATAAAGCTGAAAGATTAACCCTCCACCACCTGCCTGCTGAGAAACTGCTCAGAAGTGTAAATTGTGTGCTACCCAGCCCCATTGCTCAGTTATACCATGTTATGTTAATCATTCAGGGAAAGGACTAGAATCCAGCTTTCCTGAGCTTCAGGTGATGCCTCTAATTCATAAGCCAAAAGATTGCTCTTTCCTCTGGAGTGAATGTTTTTTCTCATTACTTGATAGCAGAGTGCTGAGAGTGCACCTGAGGATGCAGACCTGTCCTGGGGCTTAAGACTATTGTCAGGGGATGGAGCATGGATTGTTGGGTTTCTATGCAAGAGTACTTATCTTAAAGGTGGGCAAAACCCCTCTCCTTCCCTTTTGGACTAATGGGAAATCTTTTCTCTCTTTGAAACAAAAAATAAATCTAAGCCTTTGGTTTGGGTCTGAGGTCTAAGAAGTGGACCCTTAGTGATGGTAAGTACATCCCTATCTCAGAATAAAGTACAGAGATTTATAGGAAGAAATTCCTCTGGTTTATGTAGCTTTGGGTCCCATCTCTGTCCCTCTGTTTTTTGCTGTGTACTTCACAGGAAGCCTCCCCATCTATTCTGAGCCTCATGCAATGCCAAGGGCACTCTTGTGGTCTCCTCCATGTCAAATGCAAAAAAACCCCTCAGGATGACCAGTTAGGGAGTTTCTCCCACCTTGCAGAAGAGCTCCCCCATCTGTGGTGGACATATATATCCATTTACAGATCCGATATGGAAGATTCTGTCTTCATACATATCAGCAAACACACTATGGGTATTCCACAGGATATATGTCAGTGTTTCTGATAGTAGCATTAGGTCCAAAGGGCTTTACATAATTTTCCTTGCAACTGGGAAAATAACATAAAAATTAAATGAAATTACATATGTGCACATGAGAATGCAGAGGCAGCAATCATTCATGCATTGGAAAGTGGTCAAAAGAGGTTGTCCTCATTTCCTCCACACATGTCATTTCCAAACACAATTGCACATACTGAAGTCCTTGCTGTAAAGAGCCTGGCACAAGCTGAAGTCAGATAAATCAGGAGATGCTAGATTATTTCTTTTTCTCCTTGACCTACAATAGTGGTAAAACCTAAGTGATGCTCAGGTCCTTCAGCACAACCCTAATACTGTTTTCAATTACATTATCAGAAGACATAAGCACAATGATAGCATATCTTCCTGTCCATAGTATTTGCACTCCATTAATGCCTGAACATGCAGCAGTTTCAGTCTAGTAAAAGAGACCCTGCCTGAGAAAGTTTTAGCCTAAATAAGCAAAGATGGAGGAGCTATTTCAAGAGACCTCACTGAGGGATTAAGAGATGTCAGACTTTCTGGCAGGAAGCCTGTGGGAGGTCAGGGAACTGAACCGAGGGCTGCAAACCCCCAGCAGCATCAGTCTCCAAATTGCTCTTTACCTGGCAGCTGCCTGCCAGAGAGATGTGGTGGTTGCTAAATGAAAAGCAGATGGAGTTAAGTTTAGTTAAAGTAGACAGTCATAACAACAAAGAGCTCTCATCTAATCACCCAGCGGTAGTAGGGCTGGAAATGTAATCAAGTTGTTTTCTATAAATCATTTTCACAAGATAAGAGGCCCGGCTATACAGCATGGCTCACTAAGTATTTACACTGTAATCTTTCCTGCCCTCAGCACCACCCCTTTGCTCTGAATTATTGCTTTTATGAATTTAATCATGAAATGTAACAGTTGGATAATAAGAACCCTGTAAACTTCCCCCTCCTTTCCTTTTAAATTAAGTTATATATTGGTAGTAAAAACATGATTATTTGAAGGTTGTGTTTATGGGAATTCTTGCCCTCTGAGGAGGGTGGTGAGGAAAAGAAAAAAGAAATAAAGTTTTTACTTACAAGAGAAAACAGCTTGTGGAAATAATTACACAACTTGCGAGCCCTGCACAGCATCTGTATTTAACAACTTTATACTCAAGCTGTTAGAAACAGGCAAGTAGTCTGTCTTTCAGACATTTGAATATGTAAAGTATCTCAGTTATTGTACTATTTTACTAATACATTGCCAAGATAAAGTGATTGAATCTTCTGAAGAGGAGGGGGAGGACGCTGATAATGTCTATTGTAATGAGGAACAATAACGGGCATAAAAGTTTATTAACTCCACAGGTCACTGCACAGCAACAGCAGAGAAGCAGTAAAAGGGAAATTCAATCTTGTTCTGTTGGAGCCCACAGGATGCACTGAACCTCCTCATTAGGTGGGTTCACAGTCCTCCAAATGGGACAGGTCACTAGCAGATGGGAGAGTCGGGGAACAGAGCTTTGCTGCTTCAGCTGCACCCCAGCCTGTTCCCAGCATTCAGACAGCTCTTCTGGTTTCCTCTGACTGGGGTTTTTAAAGATTTTCAAGATTAACACGTTTTGGTTTACAGACCATGTTTCCATTCACATCTAGGTTCTTACAGGCTGGCCACACCAACATCTTTTCCTGCAACCCCAATCTCTTATGCTGAAGGCAATTGAAAAGAATGATTCACTCCATTATTAAATAAACTCCTGTCTGCTCAGGTCACTGCTGTGGCCTCTGGAGGATTTAAAGTAAATAAAGGAGTTGGATGACAGCACATTTTTTACTTACTTTGTTTAAAGTTGTGCATTGTTTTTCTGGAGAGACAAAGCACTTTCCCTTATTTTGAATCCTTGCATTTCAATTATGCTGGAAAACGGTGATGTTTGCCAGACTGGCCTGTTTCCTGCTGCCAGCATCTTCCTGACAATGTTTGAATGACTACAGGGACAGACATGTCTCAGAGCTGCCCTGCAAGCTCAGGTCTATCAGAAGACAGAAACAGGACTGGTACTTGTATGAGCTCTTTCAGATGAATTTTTCTTCCTAGCTCATACACTAATTTTAAGTGTACAACTTGCTGCATGGAACCCTACAAGTGTTGGCATCCGAAGCAAAACAGCAAAAGAAAGTAAGCTATTTTAACTGTGTATTTTCTGAGGATTTAGATGCTTGCTTCATTTAGTATCTAGCATCTTGTGCTTGTTTAAATAATTGATTTGACAATGATATCTAAAAAGTCTTTGTTAAACCCATTTAAAAACCTCTGCAATAATGAAATTCAGCCATTCAATAATGAATACAGTCTCATTTGGTGCAGTAGTTTCTATTTTCCTCTCCGACAGTTTGAAATCTGACAACGCTACAGCAAACAAACAGCAGATGGGATTGTAACAGGGCTTTTAAAATAATGAATATCCATAATTCTGCACTAAGACTCAGTCTCTGCCCTTGGATGGCATCTAGGGTGCTGGTAATGCCACTAACAAAATAAGGCAGATTGCTGTTTTTCTCTCACACAGGTGAAATACTATCAGTACAGTGTGCAGGAGTGTGCTGTTGTTGTACATCAAGGGCAGGAGTTTGAGATGGAGGAGAGGTGGAGAAAGGAAAGTTGCATGAAGACATCAGCACAGTGCTGAGCCAGAGCTGTAAATCCCAGGGACAGGGTTTATGAGCTGTGGGGCTCCGTGGTGTGTTACACACTCCCAAGGCTCTGGGGCAGGCAATGGAGGGGCCTGAGAGAGGTCTCGAGTTAGCTTTGAGCCCAGAGAGAGAGAGACTGCCTCTGTCCAAAATTTAATGAGTCTCTGTCATCCCGCCAAGACAAAAGGAAGGAAATGTTAATAGATGCATCAAAGTCCAGTTCACACAAGCATCCCCCTGGGATATCAGACCAGCTGTGAGAAAAACTTCAATAAGTCATGTAGGGCTTTGCTCCCTCCTCACAGGGCTTCTTGTAGGTTTTATCCCAGGGAGATTTCGTATGAAAAGTGTATTGTTCAAGCCAGCTAAAGCAAGGGTCTTCTCCCCAGTCCTCCAGGCCCATAATAACAGGGTCATTCTCCTCCAGGAACTCCCTGAATGATCTCCTGGGTCTTGCCTTCTTGACTGCTTCTGTGTTTTAACCTCCCAGCTGCCTGGACCTCAGCAGCACAGAGCACCCATGGCTGGGCACCCAGCAGCCCTTGGCACACAGGGTCAGGCTCCTTCATGCCTGTACCTCCAGGGATGAGCCCCTGGTGGGCTCTGTCACCAGGTCTGTGGGGCTCTCTCCCAGGACCAGAAAACTGTCTGAATAAACAAGGGAAACAACAAAGTGGCCAAGGTGACTTTGCAGGCTTGCAGACATACCTGCCTTGCCCTAGGGGGAATTTAAACAATTACACTCGGCAAACTGGGCTGCTCAGCTAAAAATTCTCTGTGACCCTGCTAAGGCTGGCAGCTAAAATAGAGGGAATGCATCTTCCTGCATTATTAGAAGTAACAGACTACTTTGGATTTTTTTTTTAATTTACTTTTACTATTTCCTTTTCAAATTGCTAGGCACTTCTAAACACAAACCAGTTTTTGCCCTTTCAACTTTCCTCACATTACAGCCCAGCTAACTCCATTAGCAAATAGAGTAAATAGCCAGAGCACTCATGAAAGTCTAAATTCCCTGAAGGTAATAACTGTATAAAACACATGGGAGTTGTTATTTCAAGGCAAGGAAATGGAAAGCTTTTAGTTTATCATTAAGCGGGCTTTGTATTTTGGTAGGCCTTGGCACTATTTATTAACAATTTATAAAGTCAAACTGGGGTGAATCTACGTAAGTGATACATATTTTTGTACTGAGTTGCAGGACTTGTGCTATTTGTCCTGAACTCCATGTAAACAGTGCTTAATAAGCTCTGACTTAGCTTTTCCTATTAAACAGTTTGCCTGTGTGAAGTGAACTCAAGTCACTGCAAGTTCCTGCAAGAATTACCCTTCAATGCAGTACTGATGTCAGGAAGCATCTTTCCAGGCTGCCATTAGATCAAAAGTCAATATTTAGAAGCAAAACCAGTATGAGGAGCCTTTGAGCTCTCACAAAAGGATTAGAAGGTGTTATATCCGTATGGAGGAAGGGGCAGGGATGAATGAGTAAGAACGAAAAACACCCCATAAAGGAGAAGAACAAGAGAAGACACAGTCACAAATGTGATTCTGTGGGAACCAAAGTCAATCAGCTTATGTTGCAAGGACATATAGGTTCTATCTATTTTCTAGCTCTAGCCTGACTTTTCTGCTCCCATCTTTTAGTCCTTCTAGTCTTTGTTCCCCTGAATTCTCTTGCCTTTTGTCAGTTCTAGTGTTGCAATGGTTACACCAAGCCTATATTAGTTCTTTCAAGGTATTTGCAATGCTCAGCAAAACTGTGAAAATGTAGAAATAAAAAACTCAGGCACTAACTTTTGTCATCAGTTAGTAAGATAGGTGCTTTAATTCAGAAAAATTCTGCTTATGAGATGCCCACCTGAGGCCTCATTCACTCTGTTGTGTACGTGTGCCACCTCACGGGAGGGCACTGGACAGACACCCAGATGTGCACAGAGGTTTTCTTCTGATATTCCTGCAGGGCTCATGTGCTTTCTATAAGCAGCCACAAACTGACTGGCATTGCTCAAAAATCCACCAATTTGCAAATGCTGACAACACCAAGTTTCTGGCAGTGTAGATCATTACATTAATGTTATTTAAGTACAACCAGCCTGGCATTTTAGCTCACAGTTTTCTACTCACTAAACTCCTCTGATAGTCTAAGGGCATCCTAGCTCTTTGATAATTTGGGCATTCACCCATTTGTGGTATCATGCAGCATCAGAAGCTCTGGGCTTAATTCTGTGGGCAGCTTTTGTCAGTTTTCCTGTCTGCAATTCACACTGCTGAGACCAATGTCATTCTCCAGAGAATGTGGGGCAGAATTAACTTTTTGCAAAACCTTTCTTGTGTGTGCTTTGTCAGTTTGCTGAGGCTCACATCTTGATTTTAAAGGAACCAGAGCCCTGCAATGGATGCATTGATAGTGGGCCTGAGAGACAATATGTAAAGTTATTGTGGGATTACATACAGATTAAACTGAAAAAAGGTAAATCAACAGTCCAAAAGCTTCCTGTTTCAGACAACTAAATTTCTTATGCTTTCCACTCTGTGGGTAGTGGGACTGTTCAAGCCTGAGATGGCAATTATCAACAGCAATTAGTGGAATATGATGCCTGTTAACTTTGACACAGCCTCCATTATGAAGCACTCTCTTCATATGTGAGGAAAAAGTAATAATTTAATGTCTTTAATGCGGTAGTGTTTCTGCAGCAATCCTTTCAGAAACAAAAATGGAGGTGGGATAAGTAGAGAGAGGAAAAATCCCAACCCTGTTTGCTCTTCCGTTCCCATGGATTACCGGAAAGGCAGGAATTCTCACTACATATATATATATTTATGTGTAATACAAAATTTCTCTTTCTATTAGAAATCTCTATTTTAAAAATCTGTTTTAAAAAATGAATTGCAAATTTGAAATGCAGCAAGAATAAAAAAAAATATTAACATTGAAGGTTCATTACATCACTCATTGCCCATTTCTCTCTGATGACTGCTCAAGGAGCCAGGATGATTGATTCAGATGTAGAGATATGCATTGTAGCTCACAGGCTTTCCACCTTCTAGTGAAATGAAAAAGATTTGACTGAGTTCACTGAAAGCAGACTGTCTTCTACTGTTCTCTCCTTCTGACTGAACCAAGATTGTCCCACCAGGGCCTTCTGCTCACACTGAGAATTGGTGCAGTTTTGTTGATTTTTCTCTCTTTTTAAGAATACAATTTGTAAAGTAAGTCTCAGCTTGCCAGTAAACAGGTTAATTTATGTTTTTATCAATACCTTCTATCAGATCGTACTCTCCTAAGGGAACAGTAATATAATTTCTTTTCCAATCTGCTGTGCTAAAAAGACTTTTTTCCTTTCCTTTACTCATTCAAGGTCAGGTCTAGATCCAGACATCTGTTTTCAACATGATATTTTGTATGATAGTTCTCAGATTACACTCTGTGGCAGCAAGAGTGGGTGGGACACGAACACTTTACAGAGTATTTAAAGAATCAGTTGCATCTTTCCTGCATATTGCTACAGCCAAGTTCCCAGAAATCTGTCCATTTCCAGCTTAAAGACCAGAAACCACTTTCTTTGGAAACGTTTGAACTATGGGTTACTTTGGTGCTTTGCTCTTTAATGCAAATGTTTTCCTGATAAAATATCACAGACTTTCCATGAATGCACACAAACTAATGAACTCAAAGCTTTCTTTAGTTCAGGAGCTCTATTATCATGATTGCTTGATGGTTTTACATCTTTGGACTAATAAATATGTAATTTAGTGTTCAAAGGAGAGAAATAGCTGTAGCTCTGTGTTGTCAGCCAATATGACATGCATACTTTTGGGTACAGATATGGCACACAAAATAGGCCATCACCTTCCTCTTTGCTACCCCTCTACTTGTAAATAAAAGAGACTCTAGCTAAGCCACATTAATACTGAGTTCTCTGCAGTGCTCTGGTGTTTAGGGATAATACCTTGGTGTTCTAAACCTCATCAGAAAGAATACTAAGCCTCACATTAGAAGCCTGAAAATTATTTTAATCTGGATAAATAATTCATCCCAAATTTGACTTACTTTCTTTGCTATATAAATGATACCATTTTCTCTTGACCTGCCATCTTCTCTCCTGGCCTTCAGAGCAGCCACCTGCAGTTCTGCCTCCAGCCTGCCTCCCTGCTCTGTGGGCTGGGTGTGATTCCCTAACCATGGCCCTTCTGGAGCAGAGCACTCTCCTGCATTCATTTGGCATTCATGCACCCAAGTTCTCCTGCTGTGAGGGTCTCATCACATCACATCACATCATGATATTTCTATGTATAAAGGACAAGGTAATGCTTCTGAAGTTTGTTGCACAAAAGAGGCAAATATACAAGCCTCAGTGCAGTTTAGCAACACAAGTATCCTTTAGAGCCTTTATCAGGACTTAGAAACCCTGCAAGGCAGACTCTGGCTTACAATCCCCCTTTCCCATCCTGACATTTCCAGCTTGGCTACAGCAGTCATGAAATAATCATGAAGAGCAGGAGGATTGCTGCAAGAATTGATCTATGTTTGCATGAGATTCTGTTGTAGAAGAGGAGATTTTTCAGATTAGAAATCAACTGTACTCACAGTGAAACAAAATCATTTATTATTTAACCCTGGGATGGCAGAGGGGAAGAATTTTCATGATTATTATTTCGTTCTAAGCTAAGAAAAATATATATTAATTTTGGAATTTATTTTCTCCTCTGCTACATCTTCCCCTGTTTGACTACCTTTTCTTAACGTGCCTGTCTTGATGTCAAATATTTTTCTTCCTGTCCTATAATAGCATTAACAAGAACTTAATCAGAAAACCCCACTTGCTACACTGTATGCATTAATATATTATATATACACACATTAATACATTATATAGACAATATATGCAATAATAATTGAGTGGCCTTCAGGGTTAATAAAAATGCCAACGTCCATCTCATTATTGGCAGCAGTATCTTTTCTATGAAGAGTTATGATGTTTTGCATCATCTATTTGGTCCTGTGAAGGAGGAAAGAAAGGAGGAGAAATGGACACTAGAGACTTTGGGCAGAATTTCTAGCTGCCAATCATACAAGACAGCATCACTTTTGGGATGGTAAAGCCATAGAACTATCCTCTCTGTGGTGCTTGTGGGTGTTTGTGCAGAAGTCTGTCTGCTCTGCTCTGCTTCAGTTTCAGGTAGATACCTTTCACACCCTCCACTAATCAATACTAATCACAAATGCCATCTGCCAGATGCACAGCTTACACAGCAGGAAGGGCACTTTTGTCAGAGCTGGCTGAAGTGACACACATCGCTCGTGTCTCTGGAAATCAGGCTGCCCAACACACAGCACTTCCCCTGAGCACAGTAAAACCCTGCGACTTGCTGCAGTTGCTTCCATGTGGAGTTTTGGGCTTCTTGCCAGCATCAAAGGACTGGCCTGTCTTCCCAGAAGCTTTCCAAGCTTTTGCAGTGGAAGTGTCCTCCAATAGTATCTGGTGCTGCTCAGATATGCCACTGATAGAAATACAAACAGGTATAATGGCATTTTTGGAACAGGTCTCTGTTTCCATAATTGAGGTGCAGAAGAGCTATCTTCAAACAGGATATTTGAACTTCCTAAACCTTCAACCCGACCTGCAAGTAACCTGTGTGACATCACCTCTTAAAGAATTACTGATGCCTTAAAACAATAAATATAATTTATGAATATATGTGAGACCAGAATTCATAAAGTTCATCCAAAGTCCTTTCAACCTTCAGGTTTTCATTTTTACCAAATTTACAAGGCATTTATATTCCTGCACATTCTTCAGAGAGATAAGAATTTTTTGTTACGTGCTGTAATTTACAGGATAATTGTTCAACACACCTGTGTTTCCATAATTGTGAGAGTCCAGAATTTCTTGTTTAAAGGTTTAATAACTTCATTTACTGTGATACTGAAATTTTACAGTGCACATTATATGCAACTTTGAAGCACCGCATAAAATATTTATACCATGCCTAGATGTGGCAGCTCCATTCGCGATTACATTTTTATTCCTGTTAATTATAAATCAAACATGCAGTGGTGATTGCTTTTTTTGTTCCCTTGGCAAGAATATTTGCAATAAAACTATCTCTGTGCAGAGTCCTTCTGACAACTCACCAGCACATCAAACTCCAAATTATGAAGACAATTCCCAAAGAAAATGCACAAGATATTATTCTGTGGAAGTTTTCAAGGTCTCCTTCAGGGCTACCACTTGACTTTGGTTTTACATAAATTGTAAAGCTCCATGTGAGTGGTGCTTGTGACAGATAATGGTATCATAACTCTTTATCAGTACTCTTCTGGATCATCCAGTTTTCCTGCTAGAGGCTGCCTGCAGGTCAGTCATCAGCAATATTGCCTGTGTTCGTGCAAAGATACACTGACACAGGCAGCAAACTTCTGGGTGAAGGCTGTGACAGTATTCCACTGAAAACTAACTTGCTTGCTTTGCTAAATAAAGTGGGGATTGTGAAACCCTCACGTAAAATAGTAATCCTAACTCTCATTGTGACAGCTCACACCCAGCCATTCCATCTCTTCCTCTAAGTATCTGAGGGGCATTTAGCCTTGTTAACAAATATAAATAATTTTGTTTTGCTATCCTACAAGTTAAGAGTGGTACACTCATGTAACTTTACAGTCTGTTCTCCAGTTATGAGTGATTCAACCTAACAGAACTGCAAACTGCTCTATGAATTATAGAGAATGACAGCTGTGGTAATGCTGGTGTACTTGTTATAAGTAAGTCAGCTGAATTCTTCTGCACTGGCTTCAGTCCTATTTCTCCTTGCTCTAACTGCACATTCTCCAACTTCACACTTGTACAGCTGCAGAAGAAATTGTTTAGTCAGATTTTTTTTTTTTAATAAACTTCCACAAATGGACCACCCTCTACTCACTGGTGCTGAGTATCAAGTACATAATTAATGTAACAGTGCTAAAAGTCTTGACGGTACACGTATGTAGAAGTGGATGTCATAATTTTAATAGCACACACTGTTTTATGCGTCATTGACACTTCAGCTGAAATCCTCATGTTTTAGAGGCCAGCTTAAAATTGTGTTCTTTGTGAGGTTGAATGCCCTATTATTTTAGGATATAATTCTATTAGAAAAATAAACTCTTAAGCTGAATTTCATGAGAATTTCCATTTAATTACATGAATTTTGTTCCTAACTGGAATTTTTTAGTAACTCATTTAATTACTGATATAGATCTCATTTATTTCTTGTTTTTTTCCAGTAGCAAATTCCTCAAACATATTGATTTTAAAAATTAAATTAATGATTTTTACACACAAATCATTCATCAGCAATTCATTATAGGTGTTTGCTACTTCAAAATCAAGATAGCAGTCGCTTTGATTAGAAACATGAGTTCTGTACCATAAAACATTTCTGAGCCTTGATAGGATAAGCCACATTCCTAATATCATGTGTCATAAACAGATAGCAAATAAAAAGCTCATTAGTGCTGAAGTGAGACCCTAATGGATTTTTTCTCCCTGAATACTATTTTAGTGTTACTGTAGGCAAGAGAAAGGGCAGTAAATAGGTGCCTGGCACAGGGATACTCCTTTCTGTATTCAAAACTACTTGTCTATTTGGACAATCCAAAGAGCAGTCTCTAGTGAAGTCAGCTCATGATGTAACTACAGTCTCCCCCCCTCCTTTATAGTTTTAAGCTGAGGTTTCTAGAGTCCTAAATAACTGTGCAAATGGGAACAGCAGACTCACTGCAAGCATTCGACCAAAATCCTCTAATGCAAATCAATGATCAAGGCTGTGCTACTTTTCAGCTTGTTTTAGGAATGGGTTTTAGTCAGGCTCTGAAATAGGACAGAAGTATTGACAAAATTCATTGAGCTGACTTTGTTCTTCTCAGTCTCTGAAATAATGAGTCGGTGTTGGACTACAGATTTATGAGCAAGTAACTGTTAGGCAGGTATGACTGCAACAGAATGTAAGTATTTATTCTTATAGAGAACAAAAACCCCAAACCCAACAATGAACAGTCTTTATAAAAAGAAAGGAAAGAATAAATAACCATGAATTAAAATTCATCTTCCAGAGAGAGCTAACTCCTAAAATACACTTTTAAAACATCAATAAAGGCAATAAAATGCAGCATTAACAGGGTTTTGAGTCCTCAATCCCAAGTTCAATATTAAAGATTTATTTTTATGGAGAAATCTAGGTGTTACCTCTTGATTTGCTAAGTCAATATTTTTACAGACAAAACTACTCAGGAAAAAAAAAAAAGAGATGAATGAAAAACTCATGCTTAAAAGATTATTTTGAAGTGTCAAATCAAGGAAACTTGCAGGTGAGGCAATCCCAGCTATCTGTGCAAGGAGTGCACCTCACATAAATTCTGGGATGCAATCAGAATGGAAAGGGTCCAGGAGGACCCCAGGCTACAACTTGTGCTTGTTCTTATCCCACATTGATGGTTTTCATTAGGTCTCCCTACCCAGACAGGCTGAGAGATAGAACTCCAAGCCTTCCCCAAGACTTTCCCCTTCCCCTTCCTTCCCCTGCCTATGCTGAACAGCACCGTGGCCCAGGAGAACATCTTAATAATGTGGATTTTACTGGGGAAAGGGGTACAGAAGTGCTTTAGAACAACAAAAAAAATAAAGTTGGCATCATCCAGGAGGCGTTTCCTAGCTGTTGTGCTGTTGCTCAGCATGAGCAGAGCACATGCAGGAAGTATAAAGCTGCTGTCTTCACTGAGGTCAGAGTTGTGCAATTAATCAAGAATGTATTCTGTACCTGGGAAACAAAAAAGACCTTGAAAACTGAATTCACTACTGTTAAAAAGGACTCTTTTACTCTTGGTATGGAATTATCTTTGCATTTATTTCAGTTGGGAGTTTCTGCAGCTATGCTGTGAAAGGTCAGGACAATGACAACAGCATGGGGCTTTACCCTCTGCTCATGTTTCCAGCTACTGCCTTTGCCTATCTGCCACATTTATAACACTGAGAAAAGGTGAAACTGCTCTTACACAGCTGAGGGAAGAGTGTTAGCTACAGAAAATGAGGCATTTTGCACAGTGGTTGCATATTATCTTGGGGATTAAATGCTTGAAAGGAAACTTGTACCCCAGGTGTCTGGGTGGGTAGAGAAATGACAGCCACAGTTGTATTGGGTTCCAAGTGCATGTCATTCTGACAAAACAGGCGTGAGTACTGTGACAGCTGCAGCACTGGAAAGCAAAGAAATCTTACAGGCAGGGTGACAAATGGAACTTCTACTTTCCCTTGCAGAGAAGGAACTCTATTCTTATGACAATTAATTCCTGGATTTCTAAGTAATAACTATATTATAGAAGAGAAAAAAGAATTATCTTCAATGATTAAGTAATTCACATTTAAAGTATTGAGGGAAATAATAGAATAATAGATCTCTTAGTCAGTTTTGATGGCAATTATTCTGGTGGGAAATAGAGGTGGATTCTCAGCTTTCAGACAAGCTCCACTAGGGATTTCAGTGTGACTGTTCCTGGTCCTCCACAATGGACAGCAAAAGACATGGTTCCAACAAAGCCCTCCAAAGGAATGGTGAGAAGGCTTTGCTTTTAATTGCAAATTCGTACATTTAAGTTTCTTCTTTCAGGAAGGCGAGATGCACAATCAAAAAACTTTGTGCTGTCTGGAAAAGGGTAAGTTCCCTAAAGGAGGCTGATGTTAGTGAGGAGAAGACTCACCAGCACAATTCTGATCTGTGCCTCTGCTCTGCCCTCACCCCAGGCCTCCATGGGTGCTTTCCACTGGACAGCTCTAGGGCACAGTGTCCATTGATGGCACACAAAGCAGAGTCCAAGCAGAGAAGGATTTGAAGACTGTCTGGTCTGCTAAGACTTGAATAAAAGGACAACAGAGAACAATCACCAAAATAACCCCAAACTAAGTCAAAGTGTCTTGACCTTGTAGGAGGTGAGGTATGGGTAATGGGATAAAAGCAGAGCTTACTGGTACTTACCATTGACCAATTTCTTTGCCAACAAGGTAATTTTTACCAGCAATTCCTAAATTTATCATGAGTGTAAAGTGCTGGACCATATTCCTTTCATGGGGACGTTTTTTTCTCCCCAGCTCTGGCTGTCAGTCACATTTTGGCTAAGCCGTTTCTTCTAACTCCCTTTCAGAAAGCTAAAGCCCTAGCAACAGCCATTAGAGCAATGTGTGTCAGCACTTGAGAAAGGGAGCACACATGTGAGCTCTTTGGCTCATATTTAGAAATCACTTCAGCCCCCAAAAGCCTCTTGTTATCCTACCCAGTGAGTCTGACCTCCTGCCACCCTGGTCAGCACATCTTGTCCTTTCCTCCAGCATGTCTCTTTTACATAAAACAAAGATCTGCAGTGCCAGGCTCTGCAGCACCACGGGCACTGTACAGCCAAAGCTGCTCATCTCTGCAGCCCCCCATGCACCTCTCGAGCCTGCATTCCAGACCCTCTGAACAGGAGGCTAAGAGATAAAACAATGCCTGTGAGAACAGGCAGCACACAGATGCTGGTGTAATTTGTATGACTGTAAACACAGGAGTCTATTTTTCACACATTGCACAGAACAAATCCCTGGAAGGCAATGAAAACAAACACCTCCAAATAGCATTTTTGTTCTGTGTGGAAACATCGCCATTGCAGCTATTTTGAGATATGAAACCATCAGCAATATTTTTTTTTTCAAAGAAAGAGCTTTTCAGATTAATGGGGTTTTGTCCACAAGCTCAGAAAAAGGAGGCAGAGATCAGACACTTTTCCTCAGCACACTATTCAGTGCTTATTAGTAAAACAAAATTAGTTGTCCCATGATTTTGCCGTTTCCATTATTTCACCTCAGAGGAAAGCATCCCCTGGATTTTTCTCTAGCACCCTGTTTTCCTACAGTATTGATGAATCAGACAGCAGTACTGAAGATTGGACAGAGGATGAACTGGAATGCCTGTCCTTCCAAGGACCTTGACATTCCCATTAAAAGCAGTGGCCTGCTCTAATATGTATCATATCCTCATACTCTTCTGAGTTTTGCATCTGCTACCCATGCCTGTTCCTCCATCTATGAACAAAATTCATTTTCCACTGCAAAGTCTGAGTAGCAGACAGGGACATCAGAGCTTTGCAATGTAAAGGGAATCTTATTCATAGATGATTGAATTAGCCAAGTAAAATGCCAAGTCAGTGTTTGGTTATCTACCTGAAATCATCCAGCCAGTACCATTCTTAGTGCCAGCCTATATGAAACAGAGGATCTGAGAGGGCAGCAGAAGACTGGCAATCTAGGGAAGAAACAATTATTGCTCTCTGATCCATGACACCTTGTTACACAGATGAATAAGGCTCTTTCTGGGAAGGGACTTTCTAATAAAGGTAATGGCCTATTTCAACTTGCCTTTATAAAGAAGAGGTACTGCTGGAATGGAAGGTACTTGTCAATTTCTGTTTATCCTCTGGAAATTTGCCCCAGGCAACAAGTTTCCTTAATGCTTATCATGAGCTTCCCTTTTGTAGCACAGTGCAAGTTATTGACACCCATAATCCTAACACAGCACTTTCAGAATTACTCCAGACCTATTAATTTTTTTTTTTTTTAATGAAGAATGCAAGGTATACAAGAAGTTTTACAACACTAGAACTTGAAAGTTCTGGACTCGAGAATTGCTGTCCACTACATATTACCAGAATGTAAATTGCATATCTGGAAAAGTAAATGAAATCTCAAAATATGTGAGTTTCCAAAAGATGCCACGAGAAAAATTGAAGGAAACTGATTAACTGCAGACATATGAAAATGCAAAGCTCTCCTCTACTGAAAGAAAAATAATTCAGTTCTTTCCGTCCTTTTATACTGTGTGGCTTTAATAAACTCCAGGAAACTGTTGGGGAGGGGGAACTATCCATGTGCCCACACAGCTTCAAGCTTATCTTTCTTTAAAATAATGAATTGCTTTAAATCCATCCCCTACAGCATGACCCAGCTACCCAGTAACAAGGTAGGAGACTGAGTGGGTTTCCTGTGCTTGATTGCTTCTTAATCATATTCTGTGCACAAAATGCCTTCAGAAATCTATTTTACTTTGTATTGTATTCTCTGTTCAGAATGAGAATTCATTCATGACCAAATTAGTACCTGAGCATATCAGAGTCACAAAGCCTCCTGTATATAGCAATGCAGACATACAAAGCAAAAAAAACCAATCTACATATTGTGGATGTTAAGTCCCATATATGAATCTGGAACAAAAAGTCATTCATTATGTTGTTTCAGAAGAACAAGTAGAAACTTACCTTTTTAGGTCACTAATTCTTTGAAAAAAGGAAAAAAATCCAAATTCATTACCTCATATATCCTCTATTTGTATGGTTTAGCTCTTAATCTGTGGCTTTTTCAAGAACAAATGTGAAGCATCAATCATCTGGCAGTTAGCTATGGAAATCTTCCCCAAATTAAACACTAATGGTAAGATAGATACATCTCATCTGTGTAAATGTATGCAGGACACCAGCTGATTTAGGAGTGTTACTTTTCACAATATACCCATTCAAACGGTATTTCTTAGATATTATTGAGTGGCATTAATTTGCTTAAGAACTTGACTTCCCTCAAGATCATCATAAAAAGCATAATTTCTGTTGCAAAAGGCATAGTACACAATTACTAGAGTTTTCTTTTACCTTGATAGTTGAAGTAAACTGGCTGGTGTTCTACAATTATTTTACTTTTGTTTCTATTTAATTTTTTTTCTCTCAAATTTCAATCAGATTTGTCTTGCTTGCATTGAAGATGCTGATAATAGCTCATAGACTGGAAGAAATAGACAGAGTCCTGTCAGGCACACAAACTCCTTTCTAAACAGAGTACAGCCCATCCCAGGGTGACAGCATGTGGGTTATATCACTGTTCCACAGAAGAATGGAAATGTATGAGTTGTGCCTGGCATCATAAAACCTGGCTCTCAGAATGGCACATGAGTATATCCTTTAATTCTGATTTTGGTCGAAAGGTATACACCAGAGAGAGAGTGTCACAAAAGCCTGAGCTGTACATAGAATCCTAGGAGTTTTCTCTGTAAAACCACTTCATCCCACTGCTTTTCCCAGCAGGAACCAAGCAGAAACAAGAGAAGACAGGTCACCTCTTGCCCCAGGGCTGATGTTCTTCCTTTCTTATGATAAACACCTGAAGGCCTCCAGTGACCATCCTGACAGGGGCAGCGCTTTAACAACAAATCATGTCACTCTGCTTAAGGGAGCTCAAAAGATTAAGGAGGAATAAGAGTTGGAGGACAGAAGGGAGGAAAACGTTTTCAAGAGGGAAATACCTGGCTGGGTGGGGAGGAGGGCACGGGAGCAGTTGCTGAGATGCTCCTGTACAGCTCTAGTTTGGAGGATATTCATGGGTATGGGAGGGATGCACACGGCACAGATGCTTTACATGCTGTATGTCCATTTCCTAAAAACCAGAATTCAGAATTGCTGAGTGTCTTTCAGGTTCACAGGATATTTTCTTTAACTTCTCTTTTTCCCATGAGACTATAAACAGCTTATAGGAGTTTTAAACTGAGATAAGCAGGACTTAGATGTAGAGAAAGTATCACATTATCCTGAGCAAAAGCAAAGATTACACTTTAGATGGAGGAGAAAAGTGTCATAAAAATATATCTGTATGTGTGTGTGTGGTGCATGTATCTGTATGTACAGATATATTCACAACCAAATTCAATTTATAAGCCCTACAGTGAGTCTGGGAGGTTAACAACACTTCATTCTCAGCCCAAAAAGCAGTGCAGGAATTGTGGATGTCATTTGCCCATCCTACTCAATATGGACTCAGTGATGATATCTGTGTTATCAACATAAAACAGCAGCATGCAGGATTAAAATAAACAAAAAAAAAAAACTAAAAGAACAACCTAACCCACTGAAGGATTATATTCTGGAAGGAATGAGAAATGGAGGTAAACCTACTGCAAGGAGCATGCTTGACTATAACAAAAACGCTTTCCAGGTTTCCTCTTGGATTTTATCTTAATAACATATTTAATAATTTATAGCCTCTGATTTCTCATGTCAACTTCCTTATTGTCCTAAGGAGTTCCTGCACATAACTGACTCATCTCAAATCTTTGTGTCAGCTGTCTGACCTCACTCACTGAGATGGCAAGGGCCAACTTAAACTTACAAATTCTTGCCATTGCCCTTATCTGTGGCCACCTTCTTCTGTGTTGTGGTTCACTGTCCCTTTGATTTTCTGGCCACAGTCCAGCTTCCCAAACATTCACTAAACACAATAAAAGCAGGACTTCATGCAATTTCACATGGGGAGGAGGTAATCTTTGACATCAATGTCAACATATATATATATATAACTGAATACTCTCAGTTACCATAGAAAAGGCATGTTAAACATGTCAATTATTAACTAAAGTGCAACACTTGTGCTGAAACATTCCCTTCTCACACCATGCTTTCAAAATAAACATAACTGCATACAGTACAAAGTGTTCAAGACACGCACTAATACCTAGTTATTATAAATATGCAAAAATTGACAGTCAAGTATGGCCAAGGAGTCTGAAGGTCTTAAACCTTCTCACATACTCAACAGAAGCAATTTTGCTAAGTTGCTGCATGAACTGAAACCCGGGCTTGGATTTTCTGCTTGTCATGTCCACTCACTATGCTAGGCAGTTAAGTGGGCACTCTGCTCAGAAAGATTTCTGCATGGAGTTAGTGAGGCTCCTCCTGGACTGCAAATTCCCACCAGCATTCAGTCTAGAAGGCTTCTTCTTGCTGACCTTCTCTGCTCTACATCTGCCTTAAAAACCCTGTGATGGAAAAGACAAAGTGATTTGCAGAGCAAGTGAGGGCAGAGGGCTTGGTGGGGGCAGTTGGAGTGCATGGGACCTCACCCAGTCAGCAGCTGTCCCCTGATGGCAGTAAGGTGTTTTGGGGAGTGTTGTAAAGCAGACTCACAACATCTGATGCTGTCTTGTGAGAAATTCATAATGCAGTTTCACTGGATTTTAAAACCTTTGTTGATTTTAGTAGAATTTTTATAGTCTCAATAAATACATCTACTAATGGTGTTGCACCTTTATTTCATATCTTAATACAAAAGCACAGCAAATTAAAAATTTTATTAGACCATACATCCTTTACTCCTGAATTACCAACAAAAATATAAGGACACTCTGGAATGTTGAGTTTTAATGAGATGATAAAAAATATTCGGGTTGCATTAGCCATTCCAATATTACAGCAATGAAAGCCAAACAACCTCCACTAACTTTTATATAATGTATAACTTCTATGTAACATATCAGGTGATATGCAGCCAAAACACCTACAGAGGACTGTTTTTTCAAAGAGTGCACACTCATACTGAACCCCTGATTGACATTTTAACAGTACCACTCAGAAGAAACCAAAGGAATTGTGCTAAAGCTCACCAAAAAATTCCCACTATGTTTTCTGCAAGTTTGTATTTATTACTAAAACCCTTCCACATTTAAATATTCTAACAGCCCTTGTGAAATAATGCCAAATCTTTTGAAATCATATTGGGATCCTTTCTTACAAATCTTTGCTGATGAGGAGGAACAGCATAGGAGCCTCTGGCCATCATGGCAATGGCATCAGTCTGGTTCTGTGGGATGTGGCCATTTTCTAAAGTTCACAGATAACCGAACTCAAAGTAGTATTCACACGGGGACAGCTTCCAGGATCTGAAACAGCAGACTTTCAAACTGTAAAATATTTTTCTGCAGAGAAAAGCTTTTAGGATCTGGGACTGAATGCAAGCTGCTGTTGTCCTTGGAGAGGCATATTATAGAGTGGAGGAGGAGAAAATGTTTCCTGTTTGGAGAAAAAACCTGTATCTATTCATCTGCAGCTGCACTTACTCACAAAACTAGATTACCTGCCAATAAGATAAATTCATGGACTGGTGTGCTAAGAGAAAAGGCAGTAGCGTAAAATCCAAGATAAAAGCATGATATTAAAAGCATGATATTATAAGGAAAATGCTGTAAATGACATGGCTCTGAAATCTGCTGTGTTTAGATAATATCTTTTAGTAGCACAGCCACACTTTTACGGAGGAACTTGTGTCCACGCTTTCAAAGCTCCACAACTAACAGCCAGATGAAGAGGTCTCAGCATGGTGATGGGGCAAATGTCCTGGCTTCAG
Organism: Rhabdornis inornatus; assembly: GCA_013397075.1. Lineage (NCBI taxonomy): Eukaryota > Metazoa > Chordata > Aves > Passeriformes > Rhabdornithidae > Rhabdornis > Rhabdornis inornatus. Next base: position 33,017 of record VWZS01007227.1, read on the forward strand.
CTGAGATAGAGTTAGTTTTCTTCCTAGTAGTTGGTATAGTGCTTGTTTTTGGATTCAGTATGGGAATAATGTTGGTATCACACTGATGGTTGAATTTTTTGCTAAACAGTGCTTATACTAAGTAAAGAAATCATTATTATAATTAATATTATTATTATTACCACCTTTATTGCAATTATTAAGCTGTTCTTGTCTCAATCCATGGTTTTAACCTCTTTCTGATTCTTCTCCAAATCCCACTGGAGGTGGGTGGGGAGCTGAGCAAGTGTTTGTGAGGAGCTTAGCTGCTGGTTGTGGTTAAACCAAAACAATATAGATTTAAAATTCTGGGGAAGGAGTCAGTAAAACAAGCTGGGGTATACAGGCTCCACTCGGGCAGCAGTAAACCTTCTGTACACTTAAATCCTGTGTAAAATATTATCCTTTAAGAGACCTAAACTCCACAGCAGCCTCTGTCATGCTTTGGCATGTTCTTGTGTTAACAACAAGAGCCACACAACTCCACTCAACCATCCATTTAACAAAGTGCTGGATAATATATTAAAAATTATAAAAAAAGCTGCACTGTTGTGAAGGTGGAGGAAGAGCAGATCCTTCAGTAAAATGCTAATTGTCCCAGAGAAACTCTTTCTAGTGTCTCAAGGCAGGAAAGTTTACGAGCAGGTATAGTAAAAACTGGCAGGAGGCACTCTATTTCATGTTTCCATCTGCCAGTTATATTTCATGAAATGGAAGATTGTCCTTTCACCCCATAAATTCACCTTTTTTACTGCAGAAATTTTACATTAAATACTAATAACATTCTTTCAGGGGATCAACCAAAGGACATAACTGGCAATTAAAGAGCTCCAATTATATCATAATTTTCTGTGTCGACTTATTTCAACAGATTACTGAATTTCTATTGAAATGGTGTTCTGAAGGGGCTTAGAAATGTTTTAAGCATATGTTCCAGGGCTACAGTCCCAGCACTGAATACTAATACCCCAGTTTGAGATGTGTGCTCTCATGTGTCACAGATATCACAGTTTCTGTTCATTTTCCATGAATTATTGAAATGAAGAATTATTTTCTGTTTTCTTTATCGAATCAACACTTACTACCAGCAGAGCTGGAAGGAGTAAAATCCAGGAAATGTGCTGCAGTAGATAAGAATTGAAAGCAGTGTGTTGGGGATGGTACCTGTATTTACATATTTGTATTTTATTAAGTAATTGAAAGAGCCTGCCCATGTTGTTAATTCATGCGTCATAAACAAATACAAACCAGATAACTGGAAGCAAAGGCTCACACAGCAGCAACAATTCATACGTCCCCTGCTGTGGCTGTCTGGGTAATTCTCCACTCTGTCTTGCAAAATTCCCACTACCCAACCCTTTTAAGGATTGTTTCAGCTCATTGGGAAATACTATACAAGGTCTTCTTAGGGTCAAGAAGTAAAAACAAGGTATGAGAGTGCATATAAATTCAAAAGTTAAATTTAATCTTAGGAATTTGATTTGTGTACTGCATGGATTTCTGAATAGGAGGAATATGAGGGAAAAAGTAGTGACTAATGTCAGTTTAATAGCTAGAGTAAATCAGACTGTATACAGGTCCAGAGGCATTATGTAGCTATTTAAAGGTGTTCATGGGTTTATATCACCTGTCAGCGACTTAAAAAGGCAGCCCAAATCTAAGAGTCTAAACCAATATGTAGCCATGTAAATCAGTTCCTTTCCCAGCTTAAGGCATATCGAAGAATATGGATGCATCTGTGCAGATTTATGTAAAAATATGAAGAACAGAGAGAGTTCAGAACAAAACCTTGCCCTCTGCATGTTGCTCTTGTAAGGGACAGCACGGAAGGTGCCAAGAGGTAACAGCTGTTGATCAAGTTGTCCAATACTTGCTTGGGAACTCCTGTGAGATGTGATGAGCTCAGAAGGGGGTTTTGGATGGGGATGGACTTAAATCAGCCTGGAGCATTCCACAGCTCTCTCCAATAAGTACCACAGTTTTTGAGCTCTCCATACTGTTAATACCTAGGCAAAATAAATTAAAATGCATTTTCAATTAAAAAACCCAAGCCAAACAAAACCTCTCTTTTTCCTTTAACATGGATTTAATGCAAATTAGTTTTGATATTACAGGTGAGCTGTCTATGACAGATTGTATATACTTAGAGAAAAATTATATTGAAAATATCCAAATCTTCAGTAAAAATTTCATAAGGCATCAGGCTGGTGAAGAGCCAAACTTAGAACGTGAAAGCAAAGCATATTAAGGTGATAAAATGTTTTCCAACAACAGTTTTCCTTTCCAACAGTTGTCTCTGTTTCAGTTATTTAGTTTAGACCACTGTTATAGCTACATCATATGACATCCAGAAAAAAAGGGCAAAACCAATTTGTTTTCCTCTCCCAACCTATCAATGAAAACAAGATACTGGAAAGTGAAATTACTAACTAAAACTCTGAAAGTTGTGGGAACAGGGATAAAAGGCCTCTGCTCACTAAACAGCAATAAAATCTATTTAATAAACAAAAATCATTAACTGTAAAACGTGGCCTGAGATACAGAAAAATAGATTTATCCCATATATTTATTGCAATAAACTTTCAACTGTGCCAATCATTTTCATACTGCAAAACTAAATAAGCCTTTTTTTTTCCCAATGAGTATGAGCAACAAAATATCCCAGATCACAATCTTATCCAGACAATTCAGATTAAATGAAATATGCATGTTGATGAGAATAATTTTTAACAGTCTCTGGAAGCAAGAAGTATTTTTTCTAGGCCAGTCTACATCAGGATAAGAAAGCTTCCTCTCATATTTTCAGTTTTGTAGGCCTGACATACAGAATCTGTACTCCCTTCATTTTTTCTACAGCCAGTATTTTTGAAAGCAGGTTTGTTTCAAATGCTCTTTATGTCTCAGTTTTCTCTTTTCCTAAAAATACAATTCCCATTTTTCTCACCCCTAATTTACAAAATCTGACACACCATTTTGCATTCATTCATAACTCACCATGACAAAGAACTGCCAGAAGGAAACAAGGATTAAGGGCTTGACTTTCCTCAAGTTAGTTAAAAGTGAATATTTTATTCTCTCACTCCAAAAAACCCCAAGTGTATGCTACATATTTTCCAAGGACACCAAAATATTTTATTATGTATTTTAGACAGCTATAAATATATTTTACTTTCGAAAACCAGTGGATGTTTCTTCTCCTAAAACCATCCTGGGCTCTTGGTTAAGTCTATATTCAGATGTTCTTCAAAGAACTTCTTTGATTCCCTTGTTTAAAAAAGAAAACTTATTACAGAGTAAATGTTTGTCCCAGTTTCTACATTTAAGTGAGAATTGTGTTTGAGTACAAGAATCCATTCTAGTACAACCTAGCGATTTGTGTTTCAGGGGATATTCTTTGAACATTTTTATTACATTTGCATAAAGAAGCTGGGCCAGATTTACAAACCTTAGGGCTTTGGAAGGCAAAAATAAATACGAGTAGTGGAGATAGAAAATGCCTTTCTCTGAAGAACTAGAGAACACCTGAAGTTTGACTCATATCTCGTAATACAGGGGTGCATCGAAGAAACTTCAATTAAACCTTCCCCTCGCTCACACAAGAGTGACACCACAGCTAATCCTGCACATGGTCTGGCACTACTGGAACAGACAGCTGCCACAGGCACACTGCTTAACTGGGAAAAGTCCATGTCACACCAGTAAACCCCAGGGGCTTTGCTCCAGACTGGGGAGCATCACACATAATCTTAGCCCAGTGAAAGACCTCAATGAAATGATTGCTCAGACTCAATGCTCGCAAGCATTTTGCCATTTCTGTGCAGCAGGAACTAATGAGGCCAGACTTTGGATCATATAAAGCTTGTAATAAAAGAACAAATCTTGAAGGTGTTCTCACAAAAGCCCAATTTACCTGAGAGCTTTTTTGTGCAAAAATAGTTATTTTTAATATTCTACAGCAGGGAGTTTGAGGTATATGCAATCTTTGTAACCAGGACTCATTTATTTTTCACAGAGTGAAGAGAAATCTAAAGAAATTCTCCAGTGATTCTACTGTGCTTGGCTGGAAATGCAGAATTGACTTTACCAAGTATGTTTCCGGAAGAGAACTAAAGACGACGTTTGAAATTAAACTGGTGCCAAAAACCTAATTTCAGACAGCCTGTAAGTCTTTCCTTGCAAAGTCTAATCATTCTCCTGTCTGTTTTTAATACAGCTTTTGTGTGTAGATTCAAACTGCCTCCTGAGCACAAGGAGCAATGTTCAATTTGTAGCATTTGAATATTCACTTCTCCATATCCCAAACACCTGTGCAACTCAAATCATCATTTCTCACAGGGATGTGAGAGGGGGGTGTCTTGGCAGAGTTTGTGGGACATATGAGCACTTGAACACATTGCACCAGTGCTGTTAAGATCTTGACTTCCTAAGTGCTGAGCTAACACAAACTGATAACACTGCCACTTTATCACTTAGCAGCATCTGCACACTTAATGTTCCACAATGCCATGAATGATGATACCTGTTACCAAAAATAACATTCACACAACCAGCCACGAAGACAACACATTTGTACACCCTGCCCCTGACAATCCAAATGTGGTTTTGAATATTTCCCAACCTTGGAACCAAGTCTTGCTGTACAGGCCTCTTTCTGTTTGGTATTATTAGCTGGTGCCAAGCCAGAAATCACTGCTGATCTACTGTGCTATTTGACTGGTGAAATGTGGTCCTGGGCAATCACTTAGGATGGGTCACTGCAGGCTACCAGGGTTCTCAGAGAGCTTTAATATGTGAAATTACTTCATTTCCTGACCTGGGTGCCCAGGCTGCTGCTGACCCAGACAATGTGTTCTCATGCACAGCTTCCCTGAGGTCCAAGGCTGATAACAGAGACACATCTCAGCAGCACAGAAAACCTGGATTTGCAACTCAACAGCATTTTTTTTTTTCATTTTCCAGGGTTAAGTTTCAACCTCAGCTGGCTCAGACTCCCAGATCTAACCCACAGCATCAGGAAGCCAGCAGGCTGGAAAACAGACTCTGAATAGGAACCTTGGATTTTTTTCCTCCTTTCCAAGTTCTTGCAGATGGATGCAGTCCATTTGTTTACACAACAGGGCTTCCTAATCCAGGAAGCATTAAGTCATTCCTGCTTCACCTTCAAGCTGTAGAAGCTTGGCCCAATTTGTTTGGTCTAGTTCTATTTTTTAATTTACTTTATGAGTTAACAAATGCTGCATGTAGGCTTTACAGCATCTCATTATTAGAGGTACATAGAAGTAACACATCCATAAACACAATTTTAATATATTATCATAAAACCACAGGCAGCTTTGTAGTAAATCATACAAAAACCCCAAAAAGCTAAATGCCAGTGTTATATTGTTAGTGAGAAAGACAATCACTTTTCCTCTTCCAATTTTTCTTTTTTTTGAAGGATTAATATACTAGAATGAACTGAAACACCCCTCTAGGTAGCTAGTAGGTTGTGAGACAACAAAAAAGCATTATGAAAACATTAGGTTAAGCAAATAATATTTATAACACAGATGAAAAGTTGTTTTAATTTCCTATACCCAGGAATAATATTGCTGGTCCTCATTTTTTGGACAGAAAAATAGAAACATGTGGCTTCTCGGGGTAGAAGGAAAAGAGGACTCTTTCAAATACAATATTCATTTGAGTTCTAGCCATACCAAATAATATTTAGTGATTTATTGTCAGTTTGATTTATGACATGAGCAAGGTCCTGCCAAATTACCAGTTCCTCGAACTGCAGTTTCCATTCAGCTCCTCCACAGTTCACAGGAAAGTACAGCTCAAAAGATGTGATATGGTGCCTAAAGGGACTTGGTGTAAGAGAAACCAGGAGATAGCAAAGAGCAATCTGCTAAGGAAGAAAAAATGTGGCTTGGCAGGAAATGCCCGGAAAATGTGAAGCAAAGGAATACTGAATCAGACTGGAAGCCAAGGCTGTTATTTATGAAATCAAGCCTAAATTACTGCATAATGTTGTGTCTTCCAAACCAAAGGAACAGCACACGCAAGGAAACTTGATCAAAATAACCTTGCTGCTCTGTTAGAGACTTTCTCTCCTGAATCACCTACTATCCTGAGCTGGTGGGTAACCTGAGGTATCAAACACACACCCATGCATTGTAATTTAGAGCTATAGTTACATTCCTTTCAAGATTTATCGCTGTTTGATGGGAGAAGGATCTGCAATTAAAATCCGTGTCAACAAGCAGAAGTCAAATGCAAGGATAAGGTCACAAAGATAGAAGAACACATCTGCTCTATACACTTTACAGAATATAACGACACAATGTCTTTGAGAAACAACTGTTTCACTTTAATTTTAGAAAATCAAAGAAGTAATGATGGCTGAAAAGATGTAGCATGGTTTATAACACAAAGACAAGAAAGAAGAAATTGTTTCTAAGGCAGTATTAGGACAACACTCTGCCTGAAGCCCATGATCCACTTTCACAAACTTGCTGTTGTGAAAACATATTTAAAAGTAAATAAATGTTTATGTGGTGTTTGGAATCTGAGCAGATAAAAGCTGATAAACAAGGACTATATTACCAATATTTAAATCTTGATAAATCTTACAATCAAGATGCCAGGGGTCCTAATTATATGTAAATGCTGGGGTCATAATTATAAGTAATTTAAGTCCACTTTCACGTAGCAGCCAGAAATAAACTGCAAGCAAATCTGGTTTCTAATTGCATAAGCACATTTTTGCTGTTGTGCTGCTTGAAGTCATCAGTGGGGTTGTGAGAACACTTGGCAGTTCTTAGTTGTGTTCCTGCAAGTGTAAAAACGATGGCAGAAGCCATGCAGCAGAAGTGACAATGGCAGCAGATTGGGAACCCTGCTAGAGCAGGTCCAGAGGAGGGCCATGAAGATAAACTGAGGGCTGGAGCACCTCTCCTGTGAGGACAGGCTGAGACTGCTGGGGCTGGGCTGTTCAGCCTGGAGAAGAGAAGGTGCTGGGGTCATTTTGGAGCAGCCTTCCAGTACCTAAATAAGGCCTATAAAAAGGGAAAGAGAGACTTTTTACACAGGCATATAGTGCTAAGATAAAGGGTTAAGTCTTTAAACTCAAAAAGAGCAGGTTTAGAAAGATATTAGGAAGAAATTCTTTACTGTGAGGGTGGTGAGGCACTGGAACAGGTTGCTCAGAGTTGTGAGTACCTCCTCCCTGGAAGTGTTCAAGGGCCTCTGAATAACCTGGGCTGGAGGAAAATGTCCCTATCCCTGTCCTGGGCATTGGAACTAGATGATCTTTAAGGTTTCTTCCAATTCAAACCCTTCCATGATTATATGAACCCAAGATCAGGAGCAAACCCAGACACAGCTCTCTATGCTAAGCTAACAGCCCAATGTAGACTCACCCATGGTTCAGCTGGAGTTGAACAAACAGTCCTTCCCCGACAGATAATATAAACTGGCAAAGGATCTGACAGAAAGTGCAGCAGCAACATCTGCCTTTCCTTGAACTAAATTTACAAATGGGTTTCCCATTTCCTCGCTGTGCATGTAATTTAAAACCCAAACAGTTTTGTCCCTCTTACCCTACTTGTTTTTTTGTTTTTTTTTTTTTTCTCTGTGGGTAAGGAATGAGTTGTCCATTTCCTCTTTCAGTTTTGGTTCCCTCATTCCTTTCTTGCACCATAATTTAGCTGTAATTTATTTTGCCATCCTGTTCCAAACAGGTGTCTGTTTTCTGGCTACCCCTGCAAATGTAGTTCCAGAGACAGATGGTAATAGTTAGCTGCCTTCTGCACCTGCATGGATGAGAGCAGATCTGAAGAACCTCTGCTGTATGTTGAGTAGCTCACAGCAATATTTAGATGACCCTGTGGTTAAAATAAGAGGCCAACTGTATCTGGCTTGGCACTGAAACTGTGGTGATCATTAGTGGAGCTGAATTTAAGACAGAAAATGGGTTTGGGAAACTAAGATAAAGGCAGGACAATTTGGCACATCATCAGGCAAAAAGGCACCTCAGGAACGCCAGCATGAAGGAACAATATCTGCCCACATCCTTTCTGTCATGTTACAGGATCTCTTGCTGCAATCACACAAATAAACTCATTTACTGTATTTCAGACCAAGCCCAGCTGTCAAGATTCAGTTAAGGGTTTGGGGACTTCTTAATTAAGTACAGTAAAGCCGTGTTAATTTTCCAAACATGCAACAGCTTCAATTGGTTACTTCAATTGGACCAATCTAACCTATAATGCTCTGACACAGGATAAAGAAGGTGTGGAAGAGAGATTTGAACCCTGAGATTTTTGAAAGAGATAATCAGCCTGAGAACTTGTGAGCTAAAAAGAGAGGGGGAGAGAGAAAAGAGAGAGAAAGAGGTGAGGACTAAAAGGGGAACTAAGGAACATTCTTCAAATCCATGCAGCATGAATGTGGGAGACAGTTACTGAAAGAAACAAGTAAGAGGTTGGATGGGGCTTTGAGCCACCTAAAAAAGCCCAAATCAAACCAAACCAAACAAAAACCAAAAAACAAACAAAAACCCAAACAAACAAAAAAACAAAAACAAAAAAACAAAAAACAAAACAAAACAAAACAAAAAGAAAAACAAAAAGAAAACCAAAAAAAAAGGAAAAAAAAAGGAAAAAAAAAAACAACAAAAAAAAAACAAAAAACCAAAAAATCAGTGAAGAGTAAGGAAAATCTGGAAATAATCATTAGAAATTTCAGTCCCAGGAAAAGCTGTTCACTGGAAAACAGGTTCATTTATTCAAAAGCTGTTTCTAGACATGTTTTGAGACACAAACTGAAGCAAGATGTTTGTCTCTGATTGGTGCAGATCAACAGCACCAGGTTCTAGGCACCAGGTCAGGTATTCAGCTGCACAGCAGAAAAGCCAGATTGAAGGGGTTGGGACAGTCCCATCTCTAAACCAGATCAACAAGGTTCACAGGAGAAGACTCCTACCTCCACAGGCACTTGTTTCTCCAGGGAAGCCTTTGCCAGCTCTTCTGTGCTGAACATTCAGGAGGGTAATTTCTTGGTGGGATTCAGGGGGTTAACTTCTTGGTGGGATTTCTGCTCCTGGGTGTTTTTCACCACGTTGTAGAGCTACCTGGGAGCTAGCAGCAATGTTGGGTACCTCACTGAGTTCTCAAAGTCAATGATTAGAGGCTTCAGGTACTTTTCCTGGAGGAATAATAAGACATCAGCAGCTCTCTGCATAGCATGAAGGACACCTCCTCTCTGGCATATAATTTTTTGTAATTAAAAAGAAGAATGCAGCATAAAAAAACCCCCAAACTGTCAAATAAATAAAAATATATTATCTTTCTAAGACACTACAAAACACCAGTAGCATACACTGGCAAAAGTGTGCACAGATTCATTAATGCAGGGTTGAACTTTATATTTCAAAGGGCAATTCCATAAAAGCAGGTACTTTCTCCTGACTGCTACACTTTAGAAATTCACTGCCAAAGTAATAACTCTTTAGATTTGAGACTCATATTATTCAGTGGGAGAAAATAAATCTCTCTAAGAGTCCCGTTAGCAGAGAGGAATTAAAACTCTTTAGAGGCATCACTGATTTCAATATTAATAACACTATTCGGCAAATCTATTTTTCTAATATTTTTCTGAATCTGTGATCAAAATTTTAAGTCAGGTATTTCTTTTCAGACCCCATAGTTTTCTAATTCCAGAGACAGAAGACTAATAACATTTCTTCAAATCCCTGTTAAGAATCACCTCATGTACAGAAAAAATAAGTGTCTTGTAAAGACTAATAGGCTTAAGTAGTTATTTCTCTATTAGAGTTGAATAATATTTAAGACTTTCTTATCTTGAAATTACTCTATATCTTAGAAAATCTAAAAACTCATCACTGCAATTCTATTTTGGCGGAAATAGGCAATTTCACTCAAAATTTTATCACACACTCTAAAAGCTATGCATTTTTTCCTCTTTTGTTGTATGTAAAATTAATGGTCGTTTTTAACCTGCCAATCACTTTGTTGACACATTTGCATTGTAGGACTCCTGCTTTGAGGGTTTTCTAATGCTATTTTTATGCCAAAATGCATGGCTTGAGGGTAGACACTGCCCAAGAGTGATTTGATCCTCATGGAATTTATGAAAAATGTTATTGGAAAGGACAGGATACTAATACATATAAGAATCTGAATAGACTGGGAATAGAACTGGTAAATATGTTAAGTCTCAGACTCTTGGTAAAGGACTAAAGGCAAAACAATTTATTCCTTTTAATCATTACGAAACTACCTGAAATATTTTTTTTCCTCCTTTGCCTTGTGCTGCCAAGAAATCTTGTGATGCTATACAGCAAAATAAATCTGGGGATTCATGTTTTCATGGAATATACACAGGTATGAGCCAGACCATGCATTTGGTCATGGGTTAAACCAAAGGGCTATTTTGCCAAGCGCCTCTTGGAAATTGTCAGCAGAAGCTTTTGGAAGGACTATGAGGGTGAGTGAAATGGCCTGTCATGCATCTTCAGTATATGCATTCAACAGGAATCTGGAAATGTCTCTTTAAGAGACACCCCTATTAATGTGACTAATTTCATGGACCTTTGAATAAACTGATCTCAGGTGGAGAATTGTGGAAATTTTAAATAATACTTGTTATATACTAAGATAATACTAAGATAGTACTTGTTATATACCTGCAATAACTCCCCTTATCTCTAGGTCTGTATTGTTATGCCTTCTCTGTGTGTGATTGACATAAAATGGTCAAATGCAGTTTTTAGCTTTGTAGCATTTGCTTCAATTTTGGATTAGCAGGCAATATAAAGGTGTGTGTGGTTGTCCCTTTTTTGCAGGGCTACTCATATAAGAGAAGAGCAAACAGATCATCAATAATTGTCGAAAGAGGTGCAGAGTAGAGGGGAATAAAGTTGTAATGAAGCTTGGAAGAGTCCTTACCTTCCAGAAAGCAGTTCTTCCAAGGACTATTTTCTTCTTCTCCCTCAGCATTATGCACTCTTTTTTCCCCTCTTCCAGATCATAATCATGAAGATCTGTATACCACACATTCAACACTCACAAGAAGGAAGGATAAAGCAGAAGAAATGGTTTATTCCTCCTGTTTCAAAGGGCAGAAATGAGGCTGGACCATAAGCCAGAGGCACACTTGCCAGACTTCAATACTTCAAGGAGCCAAGGGACATTAGAGACACTGGCACATGCCCCTACCCCTTTCCTCCCCACAGGCTTCTCCTGGCCAAGGGACACATCCCCACCTGCTCCAGATGAGATCTTACCAGCCATCAGTCTTTTCCCCCCACTACCACAGTCCCTTCCTCAGCCAATGGGCTCCTGAATACCAGCTACCCCTACTCCTCACTCCAGTTATCACTATGTTTCAGCTACAAGGGAAACCATTCCTCTGAAAAACAAGGCACTAGATTTGGGGGAGAGCACTTAAAATGCTAGAAAGTGTTTGGACACAACACAGACCAAAATGCATTTTTCCCATGGTGCTTTCAGCCCAAAGATTACTTTTGGGTGAACCAATATCAAATGAGATCTATTCAGCTCATATCTGCAGAGCTGCTCCAGGCTGACATTGGTAGGACCAGAAGCAAAATTCAGGGCCATAATGTTTACTTTTCTGGCTGAAATTATTAATTATTTAGAAACAAGTCTATCATAGGCAGAGCATTTCAGGAACAAGTCTATCACAGGCAGAGTGTTTCCTTCAATTAATTCAAATTAACATTTTGTTTATAGCACAGAGTAAGCCTTTTGCTTTTCATAGTTCAAAGTGAACCCTGGGGGTTCTGAATATGCCTCCTGGTGATTTAATTAAAAGATAAATATTCACTCAAAAAAAAAGAAAAGAAAAAGTATGGAAAGAAGGAAAAGCTACAATTTAAAAATTGGTAGCTGTGAGGAAAAGGAGTTCAGTAAATAAGAAGTGAAAAGGAAAACAGAAGTGACTAACAAAAGTGTATGAATTCAGGTAAAGAAGAAATGAAAGTTCTGAATGTGAAGAGGAGTTAGAGAGCAAACAATGCACAGGGAATATACTGTTTTCTATACACAGGTGACATGACCAAGTGAGGGACAGATCCACCAGGGCTTGGTTGGCTTTGTAGGGTGGAGGAGCAGAGCTACGGTTCCCCAAATGCTGTTTGGGGAAATTGCTGTTCCCCACAATACAAGACTTCAGCATACAAGAAATCCCACCCTATTCTGGGGTCAAAGGCTAACCAAAGCAAGGTTCATTACAGGATCCAGGATCCCAGCTGATGAGCCTTTTGCAGCCAGTGACAGATCCTGATTGGGGAACAGGTAAGCAGTCAAGTCTGATGCATGTTGTGTGCATGAAAGCCTTATGCACTGATGGCCTCTAACACACTATGATAACAGTAGAAGTGGAGTATGAAGTGAAGTGGATGGAGATTGCCAAAGACAGGAGATGGGATGGAATCTTATCTGAGTGAAAGCTACAGGCTGTGTCCTGATGCCAAGGTCTGTCCCTCAAGCACTACACATGGCACAGGTTAATCAAAGACCACCACAGTGCTTCACAGCCTACCTGCTGGGCTCCACGTGCTTGTGAGGAAGCAGGAATGATGAGCAGCACCAGCCTCACACTGCTGTGCTGAGATAAAGCTGCTGTTGTGCTGCCTGAAAAGCTTGCCCACACCAGAGCCTGTACATTCTCCCCCACAGCATGGTGGGAGAATACCTCCACTTCTGGCTCTGCTTCCTGGAGAGCTTCAGGTGCTCCATCAAGATGCATTTTCCTGCTGTCAGAGCTCGACCACTACAGCGATGCTGCTGTTGAGCCAGCCAGCCTTCAGTTCTCTCTGGCATGTAATTATAATTGCCTGTAGTTTCAAATGACTATGGAAAATTGTGTTTCTGCTGACAAAACAGTTATGAAGTAAGTGCTCTCCTAGCTCACATTCTTTTTAACTGCCTAGTTTAAAGATTTTCATCTCTTAAAAACCACATCTGACGTCCTATTATTTAATATTGACCATTGAGTGTTCACAGAAACCTGTTCCAATTCACATCTTCCTGATGATACAACTCCCTGATATCCTGTGTCTCTCTTTTTTCCAGTCTCCAGATCCTAAACAGTCTTTTCAACTTTAACATGGAGAAATGATACTGGCCCAAAAAGGAAAATTTTCAAGCACCAGTAGTAACAACTATACACTAAGTTCAAGAAACTGTGATTGAAATATATTTTGTGCTTCTGTATGGTATTTTTTAATAATTGAATTAAATAATGAATTGGGGGAAAAAAAACAAAAAACAAAAACCAGCAAATGGAAGAGATTTACTGTCAATGTTAAATTGCAGCAGTGAACCTGAAATTTAAGTCCCTGCCTTTTAATACAATCACTAATTTTTGAGGCTGGGGAATTTCCATCCATCACCACATCTGTGGATGTCATTGACCAGATCCAGTGCATGACATTGAGCTCTGCTGGGCATACTCTCTTTTAAGAGTAGCTATGTTAAATACAGTGTGAGTAAAACAAATGTGTTTTACTCACACTGTATTTAGATTTAGATAGATTTAGAAAGCTGAGATATTTCTGGTCCTATCCAGTGAGTATACACTCTGTAACCAGTTTCGGATTAAGACAGCAGCAAGCTGATCTTCTCATTGTTTCTCACAGTAAGAAAGGTTTCTTTTAGAAATGCAATAAAAGTGTTAACAGGAAGACCCCACCTAACTGAATATTCCCTTTTCTAAAATATTCTTCCTCCAGGACACTTCCACATAGCTTCCATTAACATCAGGGGAAGGGAAGCACATATGGAAACATACAGCTATACAGCCTGAAGAACTGTAACATGCATATACACTTACACAAGAATATTCACTCTTCACATCTCCACCCAGAAAGTGGAAATTTAGCAGAACAAGGATATTAAAAATCCTAACTGATCTTGTCAGGAACTCCAGAAAATTTTTAATTCTCCATCTCTTGGAAGAGACGATTAGGAAACAGTTTTATAACTTGGGTGGGGAGAAACTGTTGGATTGCAATAAAGATTCTAGGCTGATGAAACAGCTCAGCATTTCTGAGTTCCTGTCTCACTGGTTATGATGTGGTTCTGCTCATGAGTATCCCAGCTGAAGCTCAGGAAGGTAGCAATAAGTTTCAAAGCCTTAGGGTTGTTGCCAAGGAAGTGGAGTGTTCTCAGACAGAAAATGAGAGAACATAGCTGTCTCTAGTGTTCATATCTTCAGTCTTACTGCTATGACTGCAGGAGCTGGTGGTATGGCTGTACCTCAGAAAGCCAAAGGCTGAGGCCCACTTTGAAAAGATTGGTTTGGGCATGAGGGATTAATGCAACTGTAAGGCTCAGATGTATCTGATAAAAAATTAGTCCCTGAACAGCCTACGCCTGAATTTCCAATAAAATAAAGACTTTTTTTTTTTCCACAGAAAATGTCACTTTTTAATCAAATAAACAAAATCTTAAAACCTGGATATTCCAATAGAAAATGAACTTTAATTCAAGTAAATGGCAGTTTCATTGATTCAAGATTTTATTTGTCTAGATGAGTCTAAATCTTGAGTTGAAATATGTTCTCAGACATCCTGTGAGATTCTCTTGAAACATATGCTCCTTTTCTCTCTAAATAAGACAGTGTTGCATCAAATAATTTTTCTTCTAAAATTTTGACCTGTGGGAGGTAGAGTAAGCTTTCAGGTATCTGAAAGAGAACTCTGATAAGCCCCACCAAAATCTTTTATCTTTCCACCAGAAGGCTGGATGATCAGCTACACAGCATCTCAGAACTGTTCAAAGGCTCTTGCTAACTGGTAATATAAAGATCACAGCCAGTTTGCCTACAATCATATTCAAAAGAGAAGATACACATCAAATCCAGACAGCTGGAAAAAAATCTCCAGGCTGTATAAGTGGAAGCCACAGTGCCTGAAGCAGCTTTTCATATCTTTCACCTCTACAAAATTTTCTTGTCTTCAAAACTCTCATATGCTGCAGCCCCATGGAAACATTTATTTTCAAATACATATTTATATATCTACTCTGCCAAGGGTAATGTTGGGACTCCAAAAGAAATGGATAATCATGCAAGTTTGAATTCACTGCCAGTCTGTTGCAAGAATGAAAAAGCAGCTTTCTCTTTTTTTTTTTTGCCATTGATGTTCTGGTTTTGTCTGGGGTAGAGTTAACTTTCTTCACAGTGGCTGTATGGAGCTATCTTTTGGGTTTGTGCTGATGTAACAGAGGGATGTTTGTTATTGCTGAGCAGGGCTTGCACAGAGCCAAGGCCTTTTCAGATCCTCACCCTACCCCACCAGTGAGGGGATGGGGCTGCACAAGGACCTGGGGGGGTCGACACAGCCAGGAGAGGTGACTCCATGTGACCAGAGGGATATCTCAGACCACATGGCATCAGCATACAGAGCTGGACAAAGAAGGATGAAGAGGGGACAATCAGAGTGTTGGCATTTCTCTTCCCAAGTCACCTGTACACGTGATGGAGCAGAGGTTTCCTGGGGATGGCTGAACACCTGCCTACGCATAGGGAAATGATAAATGCACTCCTTGTTTTATTTAGCTGTTGTGCAAGGATTTTGCTTTCCATATTCATTCCTACTCAGGAGTTCTCTCACTTTTGCCCTTCAGATTTTCTCCCCCGTCCTGCAGAGAGGGAGTGAGCCAGTGGCTGCATGGAGCTTAGCTGCCAGCTAGGGTTAAACCACAACAATTGTGTAGATATTTATCAGAACAATGGTATTTGTCCCGAAGAATCAAGGTATCACAAGGTATTGCCTCCCTTTCACATTCACTTCCCTGAAAAAGCTATGGGATTAGACATAAGGAAAAGTACAAGGAATCTTCAATATGTCAGTGATTTAAAACACCTGTCATGTACTTTTAATACTGGAAATGAATGCTGCAAAAAATTACATGCACATGATGTGTGGGGATACTGCTGAGTTTTGTTCGTCTGTGACGACAATGCAAAGTGTTCAAAATGCCTGACTCCTCTCAAAATGATTCACTCTATTTAACTAAATCTAAAGAAATTGTGTGGCAGTACATGCATAATAGATATTTGCGCATTCAAAAATATCATGCATATACATTACCTAAAAGGCAAACACACTTCAGCCAAGCAAGGCTAACAGTGATTAATCATACTTCCATTTCCACCTATCTTCCAAGTTAATATGGTGGCAACATTGCTATTATCTGAAACTGAGCTAAGTTCACAGCACTGCCTGCTGTGATTATTGATGAGCTGTGGCTTGATAAATATTTTAACTCTTGATAAAGCCCAGTGCACCCTGAATTTTAATTACACTCAACCTTTTTCAAATCTTCATATGGGCAAGAAACTGCAGCTCATGAGACTATGCACAAAGTCTGATCTACTGCTTAGACATAGCCAAAGCAGTGCAGGGCAGAAATCTGCTTGGTAGAAATGTCACTGTCTCCTCCGAAGAGAATGTAATTGGTAGTACCTTGAAAAGGACTACTTTGATTTGCACAAATCTTCGTCTAAGTGCTCCGAAAATGTTTTAATGCTTTCCACTACCTTCCCATTACCTTGCTGGACAGAGAATGAAATATTCTCCCACTTCACTGGCAGCTGTGATTACACCCCAGCACAGTGAGAGCACATTTTCTTGGCCTGAGTTGCTGTAACTCTGCCCTGCTCTTTCAATGACTTTGTGAACATCCTGGTCACTTTCTGCAGATTGCCAGCCAAGGACCATCATATTCCTAGCCCTGGTGCTGGCTTCGTGGACCACTCAGTAGCCTGAGGAAATCCCCTTTTGGAGCTCCACTTCCAGTCATCTCTGTAGAGTGGTATGGTGAAAAAAACCAAACTGACCAGCTCTAGAGAAGTTTGGAAACATGTTTATGCCTACTTGTGGCAGATACTGCTGACCAGGTCTCCTTTCAGACTCCCACAGCTCTTGAGTAACACGTTTTGTGCTGACCACATAACATGCTGCAGGCGCCTTCTTCTCCTATGAGTTTCTCTGTGAAATCCTTTGCAAATTTCAGAATTCCCTTCTTTACTTCCTGTCTCTGCAAACAATGTCAGAGGCCAGGTAAATAACTTGCCATGGGTAAGGAACCATGACTTTACACAGTGAGTCTGCATACCTAAATAAAAAATAACAGCTGCCTATGTATGTGCCCAAGATGCATCAGACCATGGCAGATTTCCAGAGGAGGGAATTGTCCTGAGGCAATGCAGGTTACTTCTGGTACTCAAAGTACTGTGGGAAAGTATTTTGTCCTTCCCATGGTTTTGAATTCCTTCTGAAGCTTTTCTAAAAGATGGGATATTGAACAAGTCTGGCCTGATGCAACTTTTCATCCATCACTGTTCTGCAGGCTGGGGACAGGTGATCACCTCTGGCTCTCCTATGGGAAAATATCTATTCTATTCTATTCTATTCTATTCTATTCTATTCTATTCTATTCTATTCTATTCTATTCTATTCTATTCCGTTCCGATGCCTACTCTTAAAATTGGTGCTTGTCTATGATTCTCCTGGCTGATTTCCTCACAATGCATGATCCTCCAGACTTTGTCACCACATAGCCGGGCACTATTCATGTCTCTTCTTTCTCCTGGAAAGGGAATTCGTTCTCCAAATTCATGTATTTCCAGGCCAATGTCCCTCAATTTCAAAAACCAGAAATGAACCTCCATCAAAAATGAAAATGTGGAGAAGCAACAATCCTACATAGTATGGAGCCCCAGGATCACACGGCTGCCTCAAACACCCATTCATGGCATACCAGTTTTGCAATATCAACCAGAACTCATGAGAAACATTCCAATAGTCATAATTCTCTCTCTCTCTTTTTTTTTTTTTTTTGTTTTCCCAAGGGAGTTTAAGAATTATGCCCCACTAAAAAGTTTAGCTTGTAATACTTCAAAGCATTTTATCTTCCCCGCTTTACAGGAACAGAGTATGCCACATTTCCCAGCAATATAAAATAACTCCATCAAGCAAAATGAAGTATGTCTTCAGTAAAAATAGGAATTTCCCTTTGCTGTTCATTAATTATCTGAATCCTAACCAAAGAATCCAGTGGTTTGTGTAAAATGGGGTAATGCTTGTGATTTGAACTCTATTTTCACACAGCTGGAGAATGCCCTCTCTTTTCCTCATCCAAAAAATAAAAGAAAAAAATCAGAAATGCCATCTCTGTTCTGCTGCTTGTTTCAGCAGTCATTCCCATTTGTGCTAATTCTAGCTGACTTCTTCAGCAGCAAACACAGCTCCGGCTAATTTCATTATTCAAAACACTTCTAAACTCCACTTTATTCAGATGACAGGATGGGGTTTTTACAAAGTATTTATTTAGCCTTCTGTGATGCCATGGTGGCATAGGACCAGCACAGATAAATCTATGTGACCCCAGTTGCTGGCACAACAGTAAAAACTGTCAGAGGACGGAAAGAAGTGTTGCCAGATTGTGCTGCTCTCCAATAAAGAGACCTAGTCAGCAGGTTTTTTCGTAGAACTGTCTCTGAAGAGAAAATATCTTCCTGAAAATGACTGGAGAGAAGTAATATTAATTTTTCTATAACTTTTTGATCTACCACTAAGAAGGTATTTAGTCCCTAATTTTCCATTTGTGCTCAGCATTGTGGTTTAGATTGATTAAAAAACTGTGTACATGACAGGGACAGCAGTCTAGATCCCCTTGTATTCCCCTTTTCTCAAAGGCACAGTGTTCAGGGGAAGATACAGTGTATATTACTTGGTCCACCAAGACTGGAATTGGCATGAAGAACCTGAGCTGCAAGTTCCTATGCCAAAACTCAGGTGCAAAACAGTCCAAACTCAAAGCACATGTTTAAATACAATTTTTAAATGTTTTGTTAAGACAACTTCCTTTTTATAATTTTTTTCTTACAGAATTTTTTATTCCACTGATGCTTTTAGAGCTAATTTTTGCATTTTCACAATTTAAGGTTACATAGATATGTTGAAGTATGAGGGCTTTTTGTTTTTTATAGAAAAATCCAGTTTGCAGATCTGTTGGAAAACCTCAGCTTCCTTACAGTCACTGAAGAGGACTGTTCTACTTAGGTCACAAATTATGTTCCTTCAGCAGCTGTTGAAATTAGGAAATCATCTAAGCCAGTTAAAAATATCCTCCTAAGGTAAATTTTCTGTACTGAGCAGATCTGAATAGAATTTTAATGTGGAGTATAATGTAAAATGAAAAAGAATAAATCCTAATGACTTTTTGCCCCACAAATATACATATGATAGAGGCACATTTCTCCTAGTCTAGCTGTTTTCCAAAAAAAAAAAACAGTTTCACACAGAATATGCTTTGAATTTCAAAGGCAGTGATGGAAAAGAGAGGAGAGGACCAGATAGCATATGGTTTTGCACAGAATTGGTTGAACACTCTCTAACAAAAATAAAGCTATGTCATTAAGGATTTCTGCCCTTGAAAAATATATAAATTTCCAGCCATTTCTAGATCTTGCTTATGTCCCAGACAGCCCCAAGTCTTAATATGTTTATTTTGCTGGACAAGGGGTTTTTTAAAAATGGTTTAGTAATGCCAATCAGTGTCCTGACAGGCAAATAAAGCTATTGGAACAAAATCATAGACTGAGATAAGGCAAGAGTTTTGAACCTGAGCAAATATTTCCACACAGCCAAATCATTTAACCCACCGGAATTCAAATTTCCCCAGTCTCCAGAGCAGCTAATGATGTGGCTAATTCAAAATTATCTTCACCAATCACATGAACACTTTGATTTGGCTTCAGAATAACTTGAGATAGTTATGTGTGAGTGTCTAAAAGGTACTCTTTTAATTACTCTTTTATTACTATTAAACCGTATTAACATTCATTGCCTTGAGTTGAACTGGATACAGTCATCATATAAGGTATTAGGAAACACAGCTGAAAGTAATGTTTTTAATATAAAATGAAACAATAAACCAGACATCATGCCATTTAAACTTATTTTCTTTCCTGCAAGACAACAATCCCACAAGAGAACACAAGATTTTTTCACTGAGGTGACATTGGTGGGATGTGGGAGTTCAGATTTCAGGCTTCTCATCATAACTTTCCTAGATTTATTTACATCATGGGAAAATTCAGGACCACTGAAGGTCACCCAGTTCAATTTTCTCCTCAAGCAGTGTCAGTTATGAATTAAATCAGGCCAAGATCACTCATGGGCTTATTGTGTTCAACATCGTTCTACATTGATTAAATACTGTGTATAAGCTTAAAGAAAAAAAAATTAATCTAATTGAAAACTCAGATTCTAACAAACTAAAAGAACCTCAAACCCAGCAAATCATGCCAAAAATTTTAAATCATAAATTTATATTAAAAGGGGTGTTCTTTAATGATTGCTGCATCTGAAATATTTTTGTGGTGATGCCAATTGCCACTTCTGTACTGGCAGTGATGGCAGATCCTTTGCTGTCTGGGGCCTGAGGTAAAGACTTAAGCTACTTTTTTTTTCTATGCTGTCCAGCATCAGCCACAGAGAAGATGCAGCTGAGTGGTGTTTCTTGGGAAAACAGCTTGAATGATGCTCACAGAACGAGAATGAAAGGAGAAAATTACATCAGAAATGCAGCAGTTAGAAAACTTCTGATTAATTCAGTTTATGTAAGTCCTGACACTATTCAAACCCATGATGAGTAGGAATGGACCAGATGCAAACCACAGATTCCCCACCAAGCTCATTTTGTAGAGCATGGGGATCTGAACTATGAACTTGTTCTGATTTGGGACTTAGGGGGTTTCTAGCAGGTTCCCCCTTTCCTACTGTGGTCAAAACTGACCAGGATTGGCCAATCTTGCAAAGTCAAACAACATAAATGTTTAACTCCTGGCACTGTGCTCTGAGGAGTTACCAGGCTTACTTATGGGACATCAGAAATCTAATTCAAAACCTGAATTTCCAGTTTTAGCTCTCATTTGTCCTCAGCTTAAAGCCAAATGCCTGTTGAACTCTAATCTATCTGAAAGCTTTAGCTCTCCTCCAAATCTTTCAGTATTCTATCCACTCCTGAAATACAAATTCTATCTTCCTCAACTTGCAGCAATGATGTTGGTTAAAATGTGTGTTAGGCATTTGCCATTCAATCCTTCAGGGTAATCAGATCCTGCAGCATTCACCCTGAGATTTACAAACACAGCTTTTGTCTGTCTGCCCTTATTGCAGTCCTGCAGCTTTTTGCAGCTCCAACAAGGATGCAGCATGTGACAGCTAATGCTTTCCCCTTTCCCACTCCATGTGGGAAATATGTGAGTCTCCTTACTGAAAGTGTTGTGTTGTACCGTCACAGGTGATAGAAGTAAGTCTCACTTCAGCCTGAAGCATTTCTTTCAGACATAATGAGACATCTAAAAGTCAGGGTTTCAGAGTGGGGCAAAAAGCATCTTTGTACTCACCTCTGTTGTCTTTCACTAGCTACTGATGCACAGTTCGTCCTGACTGTCCACACACCAGGTTTTAAAATGCCACCCTGTGTGCAGGTACTTGCCTTGGGGACACAGTGTGTGTCACCCACCCTGGATTCTGCTGGTGACTCTGACCAGTGAGAACCACCCACACTGTCATTGAGCCAACAGATAAAATCTCATGCTGTCTCTTTGCCTCATCCTCCTGAGCAGGGGCACCTAGAAATGAGACCCAGAAGATTTCAGCAGAGATTATAAAATTAGCAGAGACTGATTCTCAAGCCATCCAGCTATGGACTTTCTGAAGCATCAAGCACTTACTTCTGTGGTGAGAGGTGGGAAGAACAAGTGCCATACTTTACTCTGCTGCATATTGCTATAACAGAGGAAGGAATTTTTCTGTTAGCTCTCACTTCACTTCTTGACAGGCTGCAGCTGTGGTAATGAGCTGATTTCAAGGTGAAGGAGGTATCTCTAAGAGCTTCTGGAAGTCTCAGTGTATTCTTATCTGCCTACCCTTAAAAGTGTACCCCAAGGTCACGGGGCCACCAAGCTGTCAGACTTCCTTGGGGGTCACCTCTGAACCACACTCATCAGGAGCCTTTTCTGGGGAGGTATGTGGGTGAGTGTTGTGCACTGTTAGGGTGAAACCATGGTGATCCTGGAAAAAGTTCTGTCCTACAGCAACTGCCAGCTCCTCAACTCACTTTGTGTTAGAAAACACATATTCTTCTAGCTGGGGAAAATAGTTCTGAAGCAGTGTGGTAGTAGAAATGAGTAATAAATTGTGTGCATTTGTCAAAAAGCAGAGCTTTCAGTTTCCTTGGAAACTGAACATTTTGTGGGTTTTTGGTACTGTACTCAGCAGAGACTGGCTGAGTCCTGTGTGAGTATATACACAGCCACAAAGGCAGGCTCTCTTGGCTAAAGGTTTCAGTGTCTATTACATGTTTGGTAAAATACAGCTTAAAAGGACTTCTCTGACTGGGCAACTCAGAAACCATAATGATGGGAAAAACTTTTTTCATCAAAAATAAGTGCAGTTAAAGGAAGAGAACATTATTTGAACTCTTCTCAGCTTAGTCACTGATGAACTTTGTATTTTATTTTATTGCAGAATGAAACTGTGGTCAGAATCTAGGTTTGATAGTTCTGTGATCCTCCTCTAAGTAGCTGAAATACCAGCCAAACACACTCTTTTTGTCTCTGGACAGAAACAAAAACTAAGACTTAGTAATTACAGCATAACCATACCATAAGTAAGACAAAAAGTTATTCCCATTAAACAATATTTAAGAAACCAGCAAATAGTAAAGTCCTCACAGTCGGGGCTAGGACCCCAAAGCCTCAGAGAAAAAACGTCCTGACACCCTTCATCTCCTCAAGGCCTCCAGACTCATAACATTTTTCCTTATAAATCCCCTTCACTTCCAGTTATCCAACAACATGGATCTAGCCTGTGGATTAAGCTTTACTCAGAACTACTTTCCCCTCTAAGGCTGTAACACCTAAAAGCTGTCAGCAACACTTGTCACCAAATATTCACTCTACTCAAAGCCAGAAATCCATTCAGCTTTAACAGTGGCCAGCAGCAGTTTGGAAATATTTCTCTGGGCACAAGAGCACTTTTCCCCAGCAGCTCTGCAAAGCATGGTGTCAAATAGTTTTTCCAGACACCATGTTAAAGCCTGAAAAATATGATTTTCTTTTTCCATTTGTCTTGGTCCATCGCTCTGCCGTGTAGTATTTCAGCTCAGTCTGCAGGAAGATTGTAAACTGGAGGTTTCAGTGAAATTAAGATTTTTAAGCCTGAGGAACAAAGCATATAGTTAAAGGATGTGACAAGGGAATCATATCACAAAATATGCAGAGTTGGAAGGGACCTGCAAGGATCACTGGATGCAACTCCTGGCCTTGCACAGCACCATCCCCAACATCCCCAAGAGTCACACCATGTGCCTGAGAGAATTGTCCAAATGCTCTTGAGCTCTGTCAGGTTTGGGGCTGTGACCACTTCCCTGGGGAGCCTGTTCCCATGCCCAGCCACCCTCTGGGTGAAGAACCTTTTTCTAATATCCAACCCAAACTTCCCCTGACACAAACTTCAGGCCTTTCCCTTGGATTCTGTCACTGGGTATCCCAGACACACCAAAGAGGAAAAAGGCCAAAACAAAATTAATTTCTCCTTTTCACTAAGATATGGATGTCTCAATCCTTAGCACTTTTTTTTTTTTTTTTTGTTTTGGCAGTATATCACTGCTCCCTAAGGAGCAGATTGGATATCCGTTCATGATGGCCACAACAGTCCTGGAGTAAAGATCCTAGAGGAAATATAATGAGAATTCTCTCAGACCCAATCCAAACAATACATCACACCTTTTGCACCACATTTAGGAGAGAGGGACTCCAGTTTCCAGCTGCAAAGCTGGAGAACAGATGTTTCAGCTGCAGTGTGGACACAGGTGTGAGGACTTACAATTTGAAAATAATGAAGGTTAAAGGGAACATTTGCCCAAGTAAATTGAAGGAGTGGTGACTGGTAGACAACAGATTTCTGACATCCTGAAAAATTCTTGTAAATGATACTGTCTCTATCAGGGCTGTAAAATTATTGCTAGCTTTTGCTAGCTAACCTAGAAGTACTACATGATTTCCTGAAAGCTGTTGCCAGGGGCAGTGCTCTGGGATGACTGCACAGCTCTGCCTGCTCAGCCAGACCCGTCAGGTTCATACAGTCACAAAACTCCCCTCCTTCTGGACAGAAGTCACATGAATGGTGTCATCAGGTGTCACAAGCTGTGTGAGAGAGGACTTGGTGACAGCTCTTATGCCTGAGAATAAGAGATCCCTGGAGCTTTTCACACCATCCTCACTTCCACCAGAAACCAGTCAGACCACAGCCAGGAGGAATGGTGACTTTATTTAAGGGAAAAGCAATTGCTTTCAGCTGTTTCATTTTTAAGGCTGTTGTCTTGAGGGACTGAACTAGAAACAGGAATGCAAATCAAAGTGAAGTGTCTTGTGCAAGTCCCTGTAATGACAGGGAAGGCGGTTGTCACCCAGCCCCAGAAGTGGAGCAGTGCTTGGAGGTGATCATCACATGGTAGGAGCAGTGATGGCAGTGGTGCCCACCCAAAACCATTCACACTGCTTTTCTACTCCTTCTCTCAGCAGCAAGCATCGCCAGAGCAAGAGAGGCTCTGCCACACACTGCCACAGAAAGAGGATGAGGCTTCCCCGGGCATTTCACAATGCTCCAAATTGAAAAAGGCACAGGAAAAAAAATCCTACAAAGTGTTTTTAAACAAATAAATTGATCAGGATCTGAAGAAAAGTTGGGCTTGCTTTTTTTTTTCTCTAGGGGAGCATTTAAAAGACCTCCTGGGCCAAGTAACTAAATTTCCCTCTCCTCTAAATGAAGCATTGAATTTCATGATACAAGCTTCAAAGTTTTCCTTCTTGTGGCTAAATCTTTATGGCATTAAATTGGTTAACAGTTCCTGCCAGAAATCCTTGCACTGCAGGTGGCACAGAAATGTCAATTTTAATTCAGCATTTTATATTAAATAAGAATTCTAAGCTCATGTTTGGGAGAAATTTTTTCTTGTGGAAAGAATCAGCAAAACCTGTATGTGGAGGAATAGTGTCAAGATGTGTACTATAGCCCTGAAAATTAGTTTCTACTGTATACGTGTGATGTGTATGTATGAATATTACATATGTATATATATGCACACACAAAATTTATTTCCAGCACTAGGGTCATCATGTTACAGTCATTTACACTTCCAAGACTGACTTAATCCTCTTGATGCTGTTTTTGTCAAGCCTCACAATGAACTTCAGAAGCCGTCAGTGCCAGCTGAACGATGCCGTTGAACCAGTTTCCAAGATGAATTCAAATATTCATGTACGAGAGGAAAACTGAGATTCAAAGTCAGTTCCTAAATTACAAGATGATAGATATTTATTTTCATAAATAGTCTGAACATTTCTGCCAGAGAAGAAAACCAAAAGGGAACTGATAACCTCTGTTAACATTTTGGATTTTCCCTTGATGCCACATTTGGCTGACGATGATCATCAGAATTGCAAGGTGGATTGAGTCAAGTTTCCACTACACAGACAGGTTCTTTCCCAAAGCACTGCAGGTCAGATGCCTCTTTAGTAGGTGGTTTTAGGCCAACCCAGAGCTATAATGCAGAGCACTACAGAAAATCAGACTCAACACTTGACCTCCGGAATCCAAATCTGGGTGCTCCTCAGCACCTCCAGGTGCTGGTGCAACTGTGAAATGAGTAATGAGTTTTCTTTAATGCATGGAACAGGACTTTTCCCATCGGTTTAAGTGGTTTATTCATGTGCATTAGACATTTTGTCTACCACTGCAGTCAATAACAGTAATATCGAAGCGTGGTGCCTGTAG
Source organism: Rhabdornis inornatus (assembly GCA_013397075.1). Lineage (NCBI taxonomy): Eukaryota > Metazoa > Chordata > Aves > Passeriformes > Rhabdornithidae > Rhabdornis > Rhabdornis inornatus. Next base: position 58,923 of record VWZS01007227.1, read on the forward strand.
TGTGAAATTACGTGTTTTGAGCCTTGCCTGCCACCACATGCTCACCTGAACTCTGGGCTGCCAGGAGCACTTCTTTCAATCCTGCCTTTTCTATTCCTAGTATTTGATCTTCTTTTATCAACTTGTCTAAAAGAGCAAATGGCTTTGCTTCCTCTTCACACTGCTCCTTCTTACTTGATGTCTCCTCTCTTGGCTCAAGGGCCTCCTATGAGCACTGACAGAAATTCACATATACTAAGAATTATTGCCCCAACTCTTCTGCCTCCTCAGTCTTCAAGGGTGCAGTGGGCAGGCTGTGTGGCATGAGGCTGGGTGGGTGCTGTAGTCAGTTTACCCAGAGCACTGGGTGGACGTTTTCAAGATCCCCGTCTTTCCTCTTTTACTGAGCAAACAGGCAGCATCTCCAGCCCTGGTTTTAGCTTCGTGTGACTGAGTAACACAATCCATGCGAAGGCTATTGTCAGTCCTGCACATCTCTTCCCTTTCTCCTTCCAGCTATAAACTCAAGATGACACAGCTTGGAGTGTCTTTCTTTTGAGCAATGAATTTACAAAAGCTCTTTTCTTTCTCTTGACAGTGACTCAGCCCTAGGGAAATAAAATAGCGCAAGTAAACATTGAAAATTAATTTTTGAAGATCTCTAAAAACATGCTGTGCAGCAGATTTTTGGCAAATTTTTATTGTTTGTTGCATGCTACTCTGCCTTTGTCTTTGCAGGGTAAAAAACTTGATTTGCAAGTGAGCTACATGTCTGCAAACTTAGCATGCTCAGATGGGAAACTTCCAGACACGAGTCTTGGGGCTGCTCCAGAAGGTCCATTTTTGAATGTTCTACTCAGCTTGGAAGGATTCACAGTATGTTAGAAATGTTAAATAATGAAGAGCTCACTTATGCCTTGCTGAAAGCACCTCTGCCTTACAATTTGCAGAGTGAGACTGGCAGAGTTTATTGAGTCATTTTGTAAAGTGTGTAGGCATCCTGTTTGAGCTTTTCTGTTTGGTTGCTTCTGAATGGGTAAAAAAGTCAGGTGGACCAGGAAGTGAAAAAAAAACTCACATGCCCTCCTACAATTTAAGTGGAGGCAGCATCTGATGACAACAATTACAGCTTAAGATAACGTTTGACATGCACTCATGTCTGTGATTGCTTCAGCTTAGGGCTTGAGCATCACACCAGTGACTCAAAATCACACAAACAAATTGACCATATTTATAAACATGGTTTATAATCCCATTGTGTGAAGTGATTACTACATTACCAGACACTTCAATGAGTGAGGATCCCAAATGAGACAATTCCCTTCTTCACAGTGCAAACTGACAAGGCCTAATTCTGAACTCAGGTTGGTTTAGATATATATTTTTCAGTGCATGTCCCAGTTAATGTCACTGACACCGGAATGGTGGTGACATTGGTCATTTTCTTTCTAATGCTTTACAAAGTTTTGTATAAAGTGATTATAGAATAAGCAGCAAGATTGTGCTTTGGGAATCATTAAAAACGTGCACCCCAGTTCTGCATCTCCAGGCAGACTGACTGTGGACCATCAAAGCTTGTAAACAACTGTGAAACAGGATGATACAGAGTGGTCCCAGGAAGAAATAAAGATCTTTCACTCTGGTATTCACTTTCCTCAAAAGAGCAGCAAGACCTAGAGGGCCTGCTTGTCAAAAGCCAAACCAGGGTGTCTGTTTTCAAACTGGTGCATTTCAAAATCAAGACATTTCAGCACTGAACGAATGAATCCTGCAGAAGCCTGAACTCTAAAATATGTTATTGGGTGCCTGGGGAGAAATGTTCATTCCCTACTGGAATAAGTTGGTCTAACTCTAGCAAAGCAGCAAACATGAAAAAAGGGAAACCCTTTTTCCCTCTGAAATTGCAGCCTGAACACCAAACAAAAATCCACTTGAAGTCAAAGCTCTGAGGAAAATGGGTTTCATGTGGACTTTAACAAAAACTCTTCCTTCATACAACAAAATAAACATCACAATTCTAGCAGTAACTCTTTCTTTAAAGACTTTACCCTAGGTAAGGCCAAGAAAGTCAGCTGGTTAAACGGATGTGCTAGAGAACTGCTACCATCATCTACACAATGCTGCGCCTAAGATGGTCATTAAAAAGAATAGCATTAGGAAGAATCAGGTAGACACATGGAGCAGATTTCAATACACCGGGAAGCAAAAAATGCAACTGCTGTGGCATTGTATTTGATATTTATTATCCTGTATTAAGCTTTGTTTTAATACCTCCTTATTTTACAAAGCACAGCACGCATCTTCCTACTTCACCAAGCACGGGCACACCTTTGCGGTAGCAGGGGGCAGTGCGCCGTGAGGAAGGCGTGTCTGGGCGCTGTCACACCCCGGGCACCCCGGGATGCCCGCGGAGCTCCCGCCCGCATCCCTCGGGCTCCTCCTCGCGGGCGGGACCCGCCGGACCGCTCTCGGCACCCGCACCCCCGAGCGTCCTCCTGCGCCCAACCCCTGCCTTTTCCACGTGGTTTATTGCTTTCGTGATCAAAGAATCGTAGAAGAGTTCAGGTCGGAAGGGACTTTTAAATGCCGTCTAGTCCAACCCCCCCTGCAATGGGCAGGATCATCTTTAACTCGAGCAGGATGCTCAGAGCCCATCCAACTTGGCCTTGGATGCTTTCAGGAATGCGGCATCCTCCACCTCTCTGGGCAACCCGTGCCAGTATCTTGCCGCCCTTACTGAAAATAAAACTTTCTTCTATGTTCTATCTTAGGGCTTTAGAAAGGGCTGGAGTTCTGTAGTGAGCAAACCTGTATAAGTCACAGATTTGTGCCACTGCTGTGCTGACAAGGACTTGGGGGTGAAACACATTTTACAGGCATAAACAAAGATGGAAAAAGGAGGTGGGTAGGTGCAGGTATGGTTGGTTTCCTTTCCCTCATCTCCCAGGGGTGTTCCCAGGGGTCTGTGTTGGAGAGTTGCAGAGCTGGGTCATCCTTTGTGGGTGGTGGAGCACTGATCTTTCACCCTAGGAGCTGCAGTAATTCACAACTCTTATTTAAAATTTAAAGTTGCTTTTAACTTTTTTTAGCAGAGTTCCCTGAAGATTGGGATAAGGATGTGAGATTCAACACTGAAAATAAGGAGATATATTGATTTCTTCAGAAATGGAAGGTTCAAAAACAGAATTCAGGCAGGTTCACTTGCAATTCTGGGGGCACGAAGAATTTTATTCTCCCCACACTGAAAATTTATGGAGAAGAAACAGACAATCTATGAAACTGGAACAACCCCCCTCCATACACACATGATGCTGAATGTAAAAACCCTGGTCCTGTGTTTGAAATGGGACTTGCATTTTTAACTGTAATTATTGGTGAAACACAATATTCTTCTTTCCCTCTACATTTCTTGATTTGTTTATACCTCTGGGCTATGTCAGCTACCTGAACCCTGATACCATGTAAATCAAATAAGTTGCCAGTCACCTAAAGACACAGGATCTACAAAGGTTTATTCTGTGACTGATCTTTATGCCTTGGCTGATTAATCACTTGAAATCAGAGGTCAGTGCATGATGCCAAGCTTAAGCATGAATCTTTATTAGAGTGGGACCTAGGATAGCCAGGGACATTATATAAATGTACTAAATAACCTTTTAGTCCACTGAGACAGAAATTTAACAGCACTGTTTGAGTGAACACTTACAGAGTGCTTTGCAATAGAGAGATGACAATAGCACACTAGTGAAAAAGAGGAAAGCATTGACCTTAAGTGTCTGTGAGAATCTGTAGATAAGTCCATGACCTGCAGCTTCTGAAGTAAACAGTATTTCAAACACAGGGCAAAATAAGCTGAACTCTGGCATCAGCAAAACAGAGATTAAATGCCTGAAAAGACAAAAAGCGTGCGCTGGCAGCTCAAAGGAAATAAGCTGGGCAATAATCAAAATTCAGCTTGGCTGAATACAAAAAAGCATTATTGGAGTCTGGTAGAACCTCTAAGAGACAAGTTTTCCAATTCCCTTTTGTAAAAATTAGAGGGTTCCAGGAGTCATATAACAGCTGATCGGGTTGTTTTGTTTTTGGTTTTTTTTTTAGGTGAGGCCAATAGATAAATGCTAACATTCACACTGTTTGCAGCTTCATTGCTAAGTGAGTAGTTAATGAAGCAGTGAACTTCTGCAAATTCAAGCATCTGTGCACTACTAGATAGTATTTTCCAAATTGCCTAACTGCGTGAATGACTCCAAAGAGAACTTGTGTTAAAGAGAATCACCTGGAATATTTTTTTTTCCCTTAGATCATGCTAGACATTCATATCAGTTCATTTGGTGGTGCTCAGTTAATGTCTCATTCCTTCTTCATGAGCAGAGCTCCTGCCCCAAACTTGTTCATGCTCTCTGTGAGAATTATGTAACTACAGATAAAAGTCCTTCCTCACCAAAGTCACCATGGACAAAAATAAAGTTATGCACCATCAGCATAAAGTGATAAGTACTAACAAGTGAAAGGAGACAGCTCAGAACAAGAATAGTGTTTAAAAAGGGAAGAAGACAAAAGTCATCAAATAGATGCTCATGGAAACCAGATTGAATCAGTGAGGCAAAAGATGTCTCCACAGTTATGGACTTCAGGAATTAAGTTTAGATGAGAGCATAAATCACCCAAGGCCCCCCTCAACACCCTTAGGCTGAAATGCTTGTGGTCCATTTCACAATGCAGTACAGTCACCCTGCTGAAATAAGCCAAATAGACAAAAATATTTCTGATCTATTAAGGGAATTTACAGTTCTGAAGATCTTCCCTTCAAACAGTCATGCCTCACTCTCTCATTCACACTGGCTGGTTTCTTTCTCTGGACAGCAGAGGTAGAAAAACAGTTTCTGGATGTGATTTTAATAATTATGGTGGTCTCATTATTGTAACACTCAAATGTAATCTCAAATACTCTTCAGCTTCACATGATTAGAAATAGCTGTTCAAAGAGTACAGGGTGGCATATTAAGGTAATCCACAACAAGAAGAAAAGAAATTTCCACCAGGAGCAGTGAGAACTGAACTCTCTAGATGGTCACTAAAGCTACAGCCATATGAAAGCTTCACCTAAGGGAACATAGACAGAAAGAAAATCGAGATTTTTTCAGGTCATGCTTAGCTGATGAAGTAAGCCTTGCTCTGTAACATGATGAAAAGGTCAGTATCAGGTCTGAGTTGTGTACTCTGTTATTTCACATGGCAAGTACAGGTAGTTTTCACTGGAATACATACCACCTGCCTTCTCCAGTGTTCCCCATAATGGAAAAAGCCTTTCTGGCCTTTGAAAATAAACAGATTTTTAATTATATTTATAACTACATCTATGGGCTATTTATAACTCAAGTGTAGACTTCTGCTTTTCACTCCTAGCCACAGATGTGACTCTGCCGAGTGCCACTGCACGAGAAGTTGGTTGAGAAAATGGATTATTAGAGACTAAGCAATTTGTGAGGTTTTAATGAAAGCATGGTGATAATGAATAAATATCACTTAGGGGCTGTCTCATTTCTTAACACTGTGTCAGTTACACCAAGAACTAGTCAAGGAAATGTGTTAGCCCAACTGGATTGGTGGGTGGGAGTGGGAAGGAAGATAGAGACCACTACTGAATGAAGGAAAAATACAGCAGAGTATCTTGCTTTCTTTTGTAAAGTGCCACATACCAAAAAAGAGCAACAAACCCCAATTCCAGATAAACTATTTTTAGGTCAGCCTTCAAGGTTTTTCTCAGGCCAAAGAAAAAAATCAATGTTTCAGTTTTGTTGTTCTCTTGTTACTGTTGCTTTTAGAGGCAGATCAATTTTAAATGAAACCAGTGCCCTCTTGAAATGAAAATGAGAATTTTTTATCCAGAATATGTCAAGTTAAATAGGCTGATATTTTTCATTATTAAAATGTCTAAATGAATGCTTCTGCTCTTTGGTATCTTCACCCATTTTTTTTTTCATTTTTTGACTAAAATGGTTGACTCAGGTTCAGAAAAAAACTGGTGCCTATGATATGTCTATAATATGTGCACTTCTTTTTGCCAGGACAAAAACAGTACATGACAGAGCCTGAGGGCCAGCAGAGCTCATAGCCAGCTGCTGAGGCCACCTCCAGCTAATGGGAGCTGCCCACCAGCAAAAATCTGTGCACAAGAAGCCACTGCGACCCTCAGGCCCAGTGAGAAAAAAGAGAGTGAATGGGGGAAACACAACACAGCTGCTTTTGAACCCTTCCTCTTTGCAAAGCTATCAGTAAGTGGAAGGGAGGAACATAAAAATTCCTAGCTTTGGCTACAGAGTTGCTAAAATAGCTTTGCTCTGGCTAATAAGCTGTTAGGGTAAGAATTAATGGACTTTTTTTTTTTTTTTTTTAAATTCTCTCTTTTGCCTAGCCCTTCATTTCAACTTCCATAATACCTGCAGTAAGATTTTCTCTCAGTGTCAGATCAATAGTGCTAAGCTCCTCAAGCTCCTTTCCCACTCTCCTCACTGTCTAAACTCAATGTCTCAAACCCTTTCTGTTGGCTCTGGTAAGAATGACTCCATTTTGCAGCAATAAGGGGTGAATAAATCTCCACTTGACTCATGGACCATGCACCACACTTGTGAATCCCTGCAACTTTATTGCTTCACTTCAAAAAAAAGAAGGTTCAAGCCACAGACTGACTAACTGAGCACTGAAGCTGCCTTTAATTCTGACATTCACTTAATGCTGACAAATTAGTTGAGTTCTTGCAATTTACATGAGGTCTCATCAGAATATAGTCCAATATTCAATTAGGAACGTTTTTTTGGGGAGGAAGCATCATGCAGAACTTTGAACACTGCGATCAATATATTAAAGAACATGGAGCCTTTGAAGCAGACCTGTTCTAATTAATCTACTTTATTTTGCATTTTGCTTGTCTCAGAAAAATATTCTTTCACTTCCAGTGTGTTCCCAGTATTGATAACTGGTCCTGCCCCAGGATTCGGGGACTGGATGAGCAACTCCCCAGATGATTCTCATTTCTCAATTTCTGAGATACTCTAATGAATGAGCTAATTAAGCAGCAATCTGCAAACAAAACCAAAACATATTTGTCTCTTTTGCAAATGCATCCTGGTTATTCTAGGTTTATAGGCATAAGCAATCCTTAGATTTGTCTGCTTTCTTTAAAGCATTTACTGATGTTGTACCAGCCAGGCCTTGATCTACTACAACACGCCAGACTGGGAATCCATTACAACACAACCACTAAATATATGCTAGTAGCAGATGTGCTCAGTGGCTTGGGAAAAATAGATGCTATATCTAATTATGTGACATAGTAAAACAAAGCAGAAACAAAATCACATGTGCGTTAATGAAGGGCAGGAAACTTGGATTATTAGATTAATTTAATAATTATTATACATTTATTTATTAGTTATTAGATTAAACACATAATACTAAGAAAGTATTTTGCTCAGATGACATGATTTGCTGAATTCAAGTCACTGCTAAACCTGAACAGTCTCCCTGGATCCTACACTTCTTAATACCTAGAGTATAGAGCACTAGGGTCAGAGTATCCGAGGTCAGATTCAAACATCTCCAGAGAGGAGTATAAATAAATGGTTTAAACTTACAGCCATCTGTGGTGATGGTTATCATCCCTTTACTCTAAAGAGAGAGCAATTACCAGTAGACCTCAGCAATTATGAGATGCAGGGTGATGTTACTTTACCTCTGAAGGCTTCGGATACCATTACATATACCTACATGACACTACAATTATGGGAACCCCAAATTGTGTTCTATGCTGCACTGGCAGCCCTCAAACTCTTCCTTTGCAGCCTGAAAAAGGATGGCAATGTATGAGGGATGACAGGAAGGGAGCACACACAGCTCCAGCACCAGCACTTTCCCAAAGAAAGCTCACATCCCTCCTTCTCTTCCCACTCTGTATAGGGGCTGGGTGCATCAGCAATGCACAGGTCACAACTGTGAGGACAAAAAATGGTGGCGTGTCCACAAATAATGGGTTTTCACTGCTTTCTGTGTACAAAGCCCAAGAGATGCTTCTCCAGGGCATCAGTTCAGGCAGGACACTGAATGATGGAGTGAATGAAATGGGCACATCAGCATTCTGCCTCACCATCAACACAGATGGCAGAGGGTTTGTCCTGATTGAAACGCCACAAGGACATATTGTGCTTAGCATGGGCCCTATAAATAAAATGGTATTCTCCATCCATCTCCCTCACTGTTTTCCCCACCTTTCCCTCATTTTCCCCGGACTGCACATTTGAGGACTGTGCAACTGGCTACACACTAAGGGGGTAAAAATGGTTGTTGGATACCACTTTGAGCTCAGAGCATGACCAGTTTTGTCCTTCTTGATAAGATGAGTGATTTGAGAGAAAACCAGACTGTGATGATGCCATTATTTGAAAGAGTGTAGTTAAGCCTCACAAATGGAAAGTGCAAATCTTTGACTGTACAGGCAAACTTACCTTTGGCACTACATACAAGTGCTTTACCTTGCAGATCTACCACTCATTCAGTGGAGGTTTTGATGAAATCCTTTTTAACATGAAAAATCATTGGTACCTGAGGACAGATAGATCAACTAATATTACTGAGAAAAATTAAATAAAAAGAACTATTAGTAAGAATAATACTCTTAGGCCCACTGTCCTTCACCTATCTGGGGTTTAGAGCATCATTGCATTTACTGTATTTGCAGCCCAGTACCCAACTGCAAGATTTTGCTAATAATTGACAACAGCCAATACAATAAAAAAAAATAATCTGTAAGATTTATGGAGATTGTAAGGCTTAAAACAGAACAGAAGTCATCTTCAAATGAAGAAAAATTCCCAGGACAAAAGAGTAAGCTATAGTTAGAGTCGAATTTCAACTAGGTCTCATTGCAATTTGTAAACATTAACTGAAGTGGTTACTGTATATTCTATGGTAATAATTTACTTTTAGAGATATCTAGCACTAAGCAATTGGCCAGGAGCACTGTAATGTATTGATAATGAATTAACTTTGAGAAGCACTTTGCATCTAAATGATGGTAGTGTACTTTCTAGATCGAATACCTGGCTTTTGTAACTCCACCACAGCTGGAGTGACTTCAGAGAATCCACACTTGTACACTTGAGTGAAGGATGCAATGATATTTTTCTTCTTATGCACATTGAAATTCAGCCATTGGTGAACAGCTGTCTATTAGTTAACAACACTGCTTCATGTGACCTCAGGTAATAGTGGTATGAATGAAACCTGGAGGGAAATGAGACAGACCTAAATCATAAACTGAGAGTTTTGCATCTGAATAAATCTGCCAGGGACCAATTAGCAGCACTATTATTGATTCACATCCTGGAACATATAAGACAATTATTCAGCTCTTGATTTTTCCCCTATAAGTCTGTCCAAGAAGAGACATTTTTGTATACAGACTTGTTGAGACCTTTCGATACCTAATCACTACCATTTCCACTACCAAACACTTCATGGTGGCAGTGAGATTCCCCCCACATAGTTTCTTTACACATCAAAATCCTCTGTTCCTTTCACATGTGGCAGAAATCCCACAAGAAGCCAGGTAAAAATAAAAATGAAAGTGACTCAGAACCTTGTGATTAACCTTCAGGCAATTTATATAGGATTGATTAGCTAGCTCAAGTCAAATATTAATTACTCACATCTGTTCCTGAAGTAGGTGTACCTGCCAGAGCCCTTCAACACTTGGGTCCAGGAGGCAACTTTTCCCATATTCATGGGTGCTTGGCTCCAGTGTTTTGGCTGGAGTTTTGCCATCTCTCCTTTCTCTGACAGAATGCTGTGCTATTATAAATAAAAAAACTCCATCTGCTGTATGGGAAACTGAATTGCAGCTAATGTCCCTGTATTTCTCTTGCCTGTGCTTGGGCGGGAACTGCCATTCAGGCAGTACTGTCAGAGGGCTGTACAGATCCAGACAGGCTATTTGTGTGTTTTAGACTCCTGTCCACTAATATGTAGTAACAACAGAAGAAAAATAATTGGTCCTGACACGGGATCATGAAGGTGGAGTTGCTTCTGCACAAGTAACCCATTGGGATCACCCCAGAGCTGTGTGGCCAACCACAGGAGGGGAGGGACTCCCATTGATTTCAGGAAGCTCTGGATCAGATTTGAGTGCTCTGCACCACTTTTCTGTGACCTCAGTTTTCCACAGTGCTTGGCACAGCTCCAGCACTCCCACAGATCCACCTGTGGGCTCCCACAAAGCCTCAAGCAGAGGAAGGGCAAGCCCTGCAGGAAGGCATGGGGCTCCTGAACAGTGGCTGGAGGAGACAGACTACTGCAGAAAGTCATTATGGTGTTTAAGAGATGAGACTACAAAAGCTTAGAGATTTGCACTTCAAATACCAGTTCCCTAGTGCAACACAGTTCTTACCCCGTGACAGCGTCTCATAGCAACTCCTCATTAATTTGTTTAAATATGTTTTCCTTTAATGGACTCCCAGCCTCTCTGACTCCTCTCACTTGTATACACCTACCCAGATCCCTTCCTGCAGAGGCAGGTGTGGTAGTGCTGTGAGCTGGCAAGGCAGGTGGCAAGGAGCAAGGTGGCTGTGACCACCCAACAGAGCAGGACAGCCTGTTCCTTGCCCCAGGCAGCCGGTGGTGCTGGCAAAGGGGCCAAAGAACCAGAAGGAGGTGATACATTAGGATGTACTTGGGGTGTCAACAGCATGCTGGGGCATCAGGAACAAAACCCTGATGTTGCAGGAATCACATTCCCTCAATAAATCTGTTAATAAAAAAGAACAAACACTACAAAGTTTGGTATTAAAATACAGAACTACGGAAAGACACCACAGCAGCAATTCCAGACAAAACTAAAGAAATCTGTAACTCTAGTCAAGATCAACTGAGAAAAAGACCTTAACACACGATGAAGAGGGAACCAGAAGCTCACATCTTATTCTTTTACTCCAGGGTTTCAGAAACCTGCCTGACATTTGGAACATGCAAAACTTAAGAGATTTCAGAAACAGCAAAACGCAATCAACAAAATGTATCCGGTTGTCAAAATGTCAAAGTTGTTTTTTAATGAATTCCTGACACTTTGGCATTTGCCTCGACCTTCCAGCAGTTTAATATCTACTCCTGATACTTTTCTTCTGTTACATATTACAGAAGGGATCAGGATAACTGTACTTGCATCATCAGGTTTGGAATGTTGTAATCCCAAATTAAAAAGCATCAATAATTGTACTGAGTTCGTAAAGGCTGTTCTCATACTTTACATATGTCTGAATGCTTTCATCTGGTGTCAGTGTTCACAGCCTGTAATCTGATCAAATTCATGATAAAAGGTCTCAGTGTGACACCTTCAGAGCCATCATGGCAGCCCACTGGGCTACTGTGAACTCACTACTTTCAAAAGTCTACCTAAACCTCCAGCTGTAAGACTGTGAGACACACTCATCAAGCACTTCTTACTTTTCTGGGGCAGTAGTTTGCTCAAATGCCATTCAAGCTGTATGGCTTTTTGTTGGTCACTGTTCCAGAATTCATTGTCAGGAGACAGCACTTGAGAATTCAGAGTTTCCAAAGATTTATGAAAAAAGCCCACAGAATGAACTAATAAAAGCATTTAAAATAGATTCCAGAAAAAAATAAAGCCTTGGTACAATAAAAGCATCTCCAAACTATTTTTATACACAGATCCATCCTTGCCAATTAGACTGTGTTAGATAATCTGGAGAAGAAAATTGTTTTGTGATCATTTAAGATTAATATCTTATACAGAGTTATGCTCTTATGTCTGCTCTTATGTCAAGCTGTCAGATAAAGTGCTAAAGTAGAAATAAAACAAGTACCAGATTTCCTTTTTTGTCTGGCTTTAAGAAAAATATACTGAGTGCCCCAAATAAATGCTCATTATGATACTTTTCTTAAAATAAGATTAGTGGGAAAATAGTGTAGCACATAAAAAATTCCTCTGCTCTTTTAGATTAGTTGGCAGGCCCTGAGAGAGAGACTATAGACATTCCTTTTATCTGATGGAATAAAATCTTTCTTCCTGGACTGAGCTATGGCAGCTTTATTCATTAGTATTTTCTTCTTTTTTTCTGTAGAAAAATGCTGGTGGGTGAAGGAAGCAGGCTGTCTTTGGTAGGACATAATTAACCTAGATTTTGGGAAGCTGCAGTTTGCTGCTCCCTGCAGGCTGGGAAAATCACTGAAATCCACACTTTCACTGAAATAAATTCCCTAAAGGAGGTGGGACATTATCTCCCCATGCCACTGTTCACAATCTGGAAAATAAGGGTCAAGTAGTTTGTCACTTTAAAGGAGACATGAAAGAATGACACTGCTTGACTTACAGGTAGTCTGGATACAGATATCCACTACTGATTTATAAAAAAGTATTTATCTCTGAATTTCATCTCGTCAGCCAAACAAAGGTGTCGCCTATAATAAACAGATCATTTACCAACTTGTACTGAAAAATATTCTAGCACGTGCATGGTGAGACACAAGGAGACAGCTGTGCTTGGAGGGTTAACTTCTCTAGGATGAACAGAGGTTGGTGCCTTTGTGATCTATGGGATCAGGAGTCACAGACCCCCTTCCTGTTTGGGGTTTGTACAGTCATCAGTGCAGTAAGTGTCCTGGTCAGTGACAGGTGCTCACAGGCTTTGCAGTGCTACAAACAACACTGACAAAGAACAGGCTCGGAAACAATTTGAACAACTACTTATCTTGCGCAGGTTCAGAGAGATCAGAGATTTAGGGACCCTGCATAATATATTGCAGGGTTTCGATTTCTTTTCAAATGATGAGGCTGGGGAATGTCAGGCCCTGAGCCTTCAAATGTATGATCAAAATAAGCACAGAGCAGAGGAATGCAGCACATTTGTCAAGTGGGGTATCATGATGTCTCCAGGAAGACACTTCTGTCAGTTGTAGCAGCTTTCTGAACACTGGTAGTGTTGTTTTTTAGAAATATTACCAGATATAGAAGAAAAAAATACTTTAAATTGGGACCAAAACTATTAACTGAACTTTTGGAAATTAATGCCATCTACAAGCCAAGCAGCACAGATTTGTCCATTGCCCAGCAAGGCTGATTCACAAATCAAGGCATCAAAAATTATGTAAAATTGTAGCAAATGTCACTTCTGACTTCTATGTTGAGAAACTGTGGAGAGTTTTCTTTGGCAAGGCAAATCAACGCCTACTTTCAGCTACAGCCTACCTTAGTCCTCGATGATAGACATTACCACCTTCTTATTTTGGTTTCTGTGCTAGCAGTGAGCAATATCCCACAGTGTGTGGTTCTCACTACCAACACCTTCCCACCAAGAGCAAGACTGTGGCAGATTCTCCCAACAGTTATTCCTTGCACCATCTTCATATTTGTTTCAATAGTTTTTGATCAAAACAGCCTGTAAATTCTGGACACAGTGCAAGTTGTCAACACACACATAGCCTGAACAGTAACCATGGCATGCTCTGCCACCACTGTGCTTTTAAGCATCCAGCCTGGGCAAAACACATGTGAAATCTCCAGATGTGCAACACAGTGCTCTGATGAGCTTCTTGACAAAAACTGCCAAATTAACACCCTGTTAATGATTTAATCTGGCACTTGCACACTGAACTGAAATTGCATAGCTTATGAGGAAAACTAGATCAAGACTAATGTCTCAAATTTCTTATTTAGGAAAATCTTCCAAAATTTTTAGATGATAGGTTGAAAATTTCCTTCTTTTTTCCATGCGAGGAGAGGCTGAAAGAGATGGGACTCCCCAGCTGAGAGAAGACTTAAAGGCACCTGATCTATGTACATTGATTAGAAACACCTGATGGGAACAAGTGACAGTGAGGAAACCAGACTATTCTTAGTAGTGGCCACTGACAGGACAAGAGGTAACAGACACAAATTAGAACACATGATATTCCAACCGCACACAAGAAAACATTTTTTTACCATAAGGCTTGTCAAAATCTGATTACCTAAGGAAGTTGTTGAGTCTCCATCCTTGGTGGAATTCAAAACCTGATTGGACATGGTCCTGGGCAACCTGCTGCTAGGTGACCCTGTTTGAACTGGGGAGTTGAACCAGAGGACTGGTATCAACACAGGCTGAGGATGGACAGGTCAAGAGAAGCCCTGTTGAGAAGGACCTGGGGGTGCTGGTGGGTGAGAGGCTGGACATGACCCCATCAATGTGCACTTGCACCCAGCAAGCCAACGTGTCCTGGGCTGCATCCAAAGCAGCCTGAACAGTAGGGACAGGGAGGGGACTCTGCCCCTCTGCTTCACTCTAATGAGATCCCACCTGGAGCACTGCATCCACGTCTGGGGTCCCAGCACAGGATGGACATGGATCCATTGGAGCAAGTCTGGAGGAGGACACCGAGATAATTAGAGAGATGGAGCACCTCTCCTATGAGGAAAGGCTGAGACAGCTGGGATTTTTCAGCCTGGAGAAGAGAAGGCTCCAGGGTGACCTAATTGTGACCTTTCAGTACCTGAAGGGAGCCTTGGAGAAAAATGGAAAGAGACTTTTTACAAGGACATGTAAAGGGAAGATAAGGCATTTGGTTTTAAACTGAAAGAAAATAGGTTTAGATCATACATTAGGTAAAAATACTTTATTCTGAGGGTGGTGAAGCACTGCAACAGTTTGCCCAAAGAAATGGTGGATGCCTCATCCCTGGAAGCACTCAAGGCCATGTTGGATGGGGCTCTGAGCAACCTGGTCTAGTTGACAGTGTCCCTGTCCATGGCAGGCAGTTTGGAAGTGGATCATCATGAAGGTTCCTTCCAAAGCTATTCTACAGTTCTATGACAACGTTCTAAAGTCCCCTCTGACCCTAATCCCTCTGTATTTCTTTGATTCTGTTTTACTCATAAAGCATTGCATCTCAGACATTATGTGCACTGTAAAGGTTTCTGAGACAATGGATGACCCCAAACTGCTCAAGTAGGATTCATCACAACCAAAACCTAGGTATTCCAGAATATTTTTTGGCAGCCACAGTCAGTCATCAACAAACTTCTGAATTGTAAGAGAAAAAAATACAGTGCCATTCCAGACACAAAGTACAAATGGTGGGTCATGGAAAATGGTATCTTTTATAAGTGTTGATGGAAGTATTTTAAATTTATTCTAGGGTTATAGCAGTTGGTCTTGGAAATCTAATTCTCTCTGGACTCTCACATTTAGCATATCAGGAAATTACTTTGCTTCTCAGACCTAGAAAAGTTGTGCTTGCCCATTAGAAATCAGATTATTTTCTGCAAGAGGATGTAATAGACCACTGAATGGTCTGGAACATGACTAGGCTAAAGGTATTCCGATGGATCACGCTTCATATGTGATTCATGCTAAAAACTAAAAATTGAGACCAAGAGAAAGAAAATACAAATTTTTCCTGACATCCTATTTCATTCTTCATTGCTAAAAATAACTCCATGTTTTCAGTCAAAAATAGTGAAGAAGGCTGAATAACCATGAGGAAACTAAGTAATATATCTAAGGATTTGGGGCTCTTCAACTGGTAATTGATTTTCTTCTAATAGTTTCATTACCACTGGTCGTACTAATTATTTGCATGACTGGAAACATAAGTCAAGTTCCAGTCTATTAGTAAGGTGACCCTGAAGGCGCAGACTCACCAGATAGGGATGGGAACCAAGATGAAATTTGGTTAATGTGATTTCAATCTTCATTATATAATTAAATAAAATTAATCATTAATATATCTTCATTATATAGTTCACATTAAAATGTGAAACTACAACCAATAAATGTAGTTCATTTGAAAATTTATGTCTGACCAAGTCTGATTATAGTATAAAGCTAAGTTCACATCTTCTTAATGTTCTCTCCATCACATCTCAAATCCACAGGTATCCCTTTTTACTTTTTTAAAAAACCAACACGTCATAGTCTTAGCTAATTTCATAATAACATGCAGAGTTACAACCACCAATTCTTTGACCCAAAACTGCAGCTTGGGAACAGAATATACACATTTTATGAGGAAAATGAAATGGAAAAAGGCTAAATTTAAAAAATAAAAAAAAGGTCCAAAGACAGTACTTTTTAACTTTTGCTGTTTCAGTTGTGTCATCTACATAAAAGATTTGCAAATGGTAAGAGAAATGTGGCATCTGGCCGTGAACTAGAGTTCTTTTAATAGATCTCAAAAACATATCTCTTGCAAAGCAAGACCCTCAGCTCTCTTATCTAACACCGAATAATTAGCCTCACTAGCAATAAACTGCTTCCAAATGAATAAGCTTTTGATAGAAAATGATCAAATTTTAGTGAAAATCCGATCACGGGAAAATTACTCATGGAAAGAAATGGCTCAACATCTGATGCATCCCTTGAAAATGAGGACTCCTTGGGATTATCTCTAATATAGATATTGCAAACAACAAAACCCCCTAATGTTATTCATACTAAGCAGTTGTGATTACTTGCAGTTTTCATTTGATTAAAATGTATTAAAATTGAAATTTAAATTTATCTAGATGTAGAACTCTATTCCATGGTGGTTGTTTTTTGTTTGGTTGCTTTTTTCAATATTGCAATTTGGTTTTGTACTTCAAATTTATATTTAAATTTACGTTAGACAATAAATGACAGGCCTAGGAAAAACTAAAAGCTAATAATTTGTTTAGTTTTGTTTTGCATGAAACACTTGTCTTTTTAATATTTTCCCCACTGTGAAATGTATTTCTTCTGTCTTAATCACAGGTAGTTAATGATGGGACCTTTTCTATGCAGGCAACCACTGGAGGTCTCATCATTTTGCAATATATAGCAGCTACCACTGCTTTTAATGGATAAGAGTTAGGGTTAAGCACTTTTGCAGTTCTGGTCATTTCCTTTAGTTACCTAATTGCCAAAATAAATCTTTGTAAAGGCCTGCACTTCTCAGACTGATGGAAAAGGAAATATTGATGAAAAGTTAGGAGTATTGATGGGATGCATGAAGGTAATTGCAATGGAAATGCCTTCTAATTAAATATCTGATTTAGGATTTGAAAAGGTACATTGTCCTAGATAGGCTATTGATCTGAGACTATTGCTCCTGCAGAGCACTATGTTCTGCAGGACAAGTTCTTGGGACAGGAAAGAGATCATTTATTCATTAAGGATTTCAAATTGCTAGGCTATAAGGAATCCATTCCTCATTCTCCTCCTGCCTTCTTCAGTGCCGAGCTTCCACTGCTATCACACACCCCCACCTAAAAGCTTCATACATTAACAAATGAGATTAATAAGTCAAAGTCCCCTGAACATTTTCAAAAACCATAGGAAAAAATCCCAGAGGTAATTAATACTCTGTCCAAAAGAGATGAGGTTACCCTTGTTGACCTCTTTCCCTTCTCACCTGTAGAAGACATCCTACTGCATTATAAAAAAGCCCCGAGGCTCTTGGCCATGGCTTCCAGACTCTGGGCTTGGCATCTGCATTTTAGACAGGGTGGAGGAAGGCATGTCTGACAGGAAGGAAAACAGAGAAAATTTCCTTGGGAAAATTGCCTTGCTTCTCTTGAACTGATCCACAAACTGACACAATTCTGCAGGATGTTTTGACTTCTTTCATACTGACATTTCTTGACAGAAATAAAAGTTAAAAAAAAAAAGAGAAAGAATAAACAAGAAATTTTCTCTGAAAACGTCCATGTGACTGTATTCCAGATCTCATACACTAGCATGTTTTCTTGTTAAATCCAAAGACTTAAAGGGAAGAGATCTAAACAGCACAGTGATCAATAGTTTATGTTTGGCTGATATTAAAATAGGTTCTGGAGATCTCTTGACAGTTTTGCTCAAAGCATCCAGTGAATTGCTATAAATATCTTCTCTGACACAAGGCAGCGTTGCTCCACTCTGGGAACTCAAAGTGAGCCCTCTGTGCTTAGCAAGCTCACCCTCCAACCACAAGCACCAGGGCAATTGCCACATCACCCACTTCTCTGTAAGGCCTCTTTCTGTTGAAGGATAAGCCCTCACCTCCAAGCACAGGTCACCTATACATACCATATACATACCTGGAACTGAGCAGATGAAAAAAGGTTTTATCCAGGATTTGCCCTGTTTACTAAATAATTCAACAAACTACTTTTTTCTTACGATCGCTGCCTGGATGTATTCTGAGTTTGAGCACAGCACTGTTTATTTGGGTTCATTAAGTTCCTACTATTCAGCTGAACTTGTCACAGGGTTTTGGTTTTTTTGAGTTGTTGTTTTTGTGTTTGTGTTTGGGTTTGTTTGGTTTTGGTTTGTATTTTGTTTTATTTGGGGTTTTTTTTTGAGCACAAGCAGCATGATGAACCATTTTTTCCCCGATTAATATAAAGAAAGTCCCAAATGTTTAAATATAGGCCTGGACCATCAAGACTGCTTTGAGGAAATAAGCTGTTATTTGATTTCCTGGTGGGATTAGTTCTTGTTAAATACATTTTTAATGTACTTCTGGTGTCCAATGAATTATGTAGCATGCCCCTTTTTCTTCCACCAAATGAGGTTTGGAAGAAATCAGGTCAAGTCCAATGGCAAAAAAATTATATAGTATTCTGAAATAACCCCTAGTCAGAGTGAAAGAATCATTGTGGCAGAAATTAATTCTGGATAAAAAAAAGGAAAATATTACAAACAAAAGCCCTACTTTTGTGGCCATCCCTCCCCCCAAAATTTCTTGCAACAGGGCAGAGGCCAGGTACAATTTTTACAGGTCTTAAAGGAAACTAGTGAAAACCAGGTTTGAAATTATCAAAAGAACGTTATTTGTCCATCAGCGTGTAGCAGGCATGTGGCACCCCTAAAGGAGAGGTTTCTGTGGATGTAAGTAGAGCCTGGACACAACTTTGAAGAGAACCATTGCCAGTTATTAAATAGAGCAATCCTGGAATTCCCAGGAAATTCCCCGAGCTCAAAAAGCTTTGATGCAGGAAGAGCAGTAGGTGAAAAGTCATATGAACTTGTCCTGTTCCACCTCCTTCCTGGGGACCCATTGTCATTGCTGTTATAATTACTGTGTTCCCATCATTATTAAAAGGTAAAATCCTAGAACAAAAGAAAAATTGTCGAAGTTACTTTAGTTGTTTGGTCATATGTGTTTGTGATTTAATCCCTGCCAGCAACAAAGTACCACCCAGCTGATCCCCCACTGCCTCCCACCCCTGATGGCAGTGGGGTGGAGAATCAGAAAGAAAAGATAAGCCTCGTGGTCTGAGATAAGAGCAGTTTAATAATTGAAACAAAATATAAGAATAAATATGCTCATAATAATAACAATAATAGTACAATACAGTAATAGAAAGTATAAAGAGAGGGTGAAAATGACAGAATCCAAGAGAAACAGGGAGTGCCCAACACAGTTTCTCACTACCTGCTGATCAATGGCCAGACCATCCCTTCACAGCGATCATCCACCTTCCAGGCAACTCCCCCAGTTTATACACTGAGCATGACCTTCTGTGGTATGGGATACACATGTGGCCAGAACAGGTCAGCTGTCCTTGCCATCCTGGACAGGACAATCCCTCCTGGATTCTTGTGCAAATCTTCAACAAATCACTGAAAATTCCTTGTCTTAAGGTAACCACCACTTAGGAACAGCCAAAACATCAGCATATTATCAACATTATTCTCATACTAAACCCAAAAGACACAGCACTGTATCAGCTACTAAGAAGAAAATGAACTCTGTTCCAGGCAATACCAGGACATATGTCCAAACTCAAAGCCAGTTCTTTTTAAGAAAGGGTTGACTGTTATTTTCATGGAATAGTGCTGCTAAAGCAGCAAGGGCATATGTTTTTCAACATGAGGTGGGGGGATGACTCCTAACGTCTCCCTCCCCTTAGATTTGCTTCCTTTATGCTGACAAACTGATTCACTCCAGGATGAGTGATGGAATCTCTGGCTAAGACTGAAAGAAAATGTGTATTCAGTAAAACCATTCTACTTATGTCAAATTTGCTGAAGTTTCTCAGTTCTTTTTTTTTCTCCCTAGTCTACAACATTTTGGTTATTGTCATCAAAAACTGAGCAGGTACATAATTTCTAATTAAACTTTGACCACTACCTCATTTGTTCAACTTTTTTAAAAATTGCACATTTGTAATTTTCCTGACAAGAATCAAATTAACAATTTTGAATTGCCTTGAGCTAATACCATTCTCAAAGTCCTGCATACCTACATGGTCTATTTGATTGGGATAACTGGCCTTTCCAGATCATACTTGGAATATCATTTGTCATGTGGGTTTTACACTTAATTAAATATCAGTTACCTTGCTTTTTTACTGAAGCAATTTGAACTCAAATATTCCCTATGGGATTCTGAAACAGAAAAATGTTATTCTACCTCCCACTTACAATATGTTGATTTATTTTCCAAAATTTCAGTGCCTAAGGTAGCTAATGTCACATAAACCTTGAAAGAAGGAAAAAAGTTTTTTCAAACACAAGGCTTTTACTTTTTATTCCCCAACAAATACTATTGTTTTTCAATTTTATTTTTCTTTTTCCTGAAAAGATATCATTAATCACTACTGAGAAAGGCTTCAGTTAATCAAAACCTACTTTGACACAACATCTGAAGTTTACCTGTTAATATACAATCTCCTACAGTTACTCTTCTTCCATCCATTCAAATTCCCTCTGTGTGACTCAGAAATGGAATATGAACTTGGCTTATTCACCTCTCACAAAAGTAGTTTTGTCAGCAGTTTAGACCACCTGAAACAGGTTTCTCTTAATTTCTTCTTTTGGAGCTCCTCCCTTGGATACACTTAATTAAATATTAACTGTCCCCCGAGGGAAAAAAAAAATGACGAGAGGGTGACTTCTGTTGGGTGGAAATAGGAAAGCCACGTTGCAGTCCCCACTCTGAAAAGTATGCAATTACACATACAACCCAGAGCACAGGGGCTTTTTAGAGGGGAAAAAAAAAATCCTTCTGGGACACCCATAGGTGCAACAATTTATCTTTTCACCAGTTTGTCTCTCACTGGAAATGTTTTCAGCAGTGAAAGAACTGGAAGGCAGAGATGCAGCATTATTAGTGTGTCTCCCTGGGCTTCTTCTGCAGGACTAAGCATATCCTGACACTGTTTATCTTGAGACAGCCTTGTACACAAGATGAGTACAGAGGTGTGTGTGCTAAGCCACAGGCTAGCAAAACTGGAGCAGTTTTTTGCATATAGACAATTTGTGAGCAGCCCAGTCAAGGTCCCAGGCACACATGACTTTATTACCCTGTGTGAGTAGCAGCTTTTCACCACCACTAAGGAAAGGACACTCATTGACAACATACTGTGAGTGCAGAAATTGGCCAGGGAATTTCATGTGTGACAAATGAGATGGGGTTTCCTCAGCAGCACTACAGGCAAAGCCATGGATGTCTTTATCACATCTGACCTTAGTCTCTCCGAAGGGGCAATGAGAATTGCAAGACATCTGGACAACAGATGTGAAATGCAATCCACCCTTGTCTACTGCGTCTGTACCATTACATTCTGAGCAGAGCTCAGGGACATGTATCATCCTTGCAAATGACTACACAAAGTGAAGGGTAACTGGGACTGGCAATCCACCACCAGATGGGCAAGGAGATGTACAGGACCAGAATAATCAGGCAAACAAGAGGAGGTAGGAATGAGTGTGCTAATTAATATATAAGAAGGAAAAGGTTGTTACTGTAATAAGAAGTAAATTGAGTGCCTTTGCTGAAGTGACCACTGTCCATGCTGTTGGTATTCTTGTGTGTTTCTTGGCTTCTTGCTTCCCCTGGTGGCATAGGTGAAAAACTCTGGTGACCAGAGATTGGTTTTGGATGCTTGGAAATTTATGCAGTGATATGACTGGGAGGAAGAACTGTTGCCTCTCACTTGGGGCTGGCTGGGAGCAATGACAAATTCAGTAATGCAGCATGGGAAATTGTACTGCCTTAGCAAGCTAAAACGAACACAGTAAAAATTAGGACCATAAATAGGGCATTTCTAACACTGGGTTGGAAATCCCAGCCCTTTGTTTCTTTTTAGGTAGGCACACAAGATTCAGTAAGAGAACAATACCCCATCTTTCTGTCTGCTATCTAACCATGTATAGAGAGCTTTGCTTTAAAGAGATAACAATAGAAACAGAGATAAACGATGGATAACAGAAAATGCACCAATGAAATCCAGCTGACTCAAATTTTCCATAGAGCACTTTTCACACTGGAAAGTATATGGAAAGACTGATTTTGAACAGTTTATTTTGAATTTATCAGATTGGCTTGACCTCCCTAGAACCGAAATACAACTCCAAAACAAGTTAAAATGTGCCAGTCTGTAATTTTGCATTTTTCCTGCTTTTTTTTCAATCTGAAATACTTTATTTTTTTTTCTTAGACATCAAGATAATTTCAGGGAACAAAAGCCCCTTTTTTCATTGTCCTCCTGGAATAACCTGAAAATCCTTTTTCAGACAGAAACTGAGTTTTGTTTTGTCTTTGTTTAGAACACTTAGAAAGCTGTGGTTTCTCTTTTCATTTTCCTTTTTTTTTTTTAATAAATTAATCTATGAAACTGAAAACTCAGTTCCTTACAGAGCTACAAACCAAGATGACCATGCTTCTACACCCCACAAACCACCATCAGCAGAACAGCAGTGTTGATTGCTTAGCAGGTATCACAGAAGAAATTAGCTTTCAAGAAATCTTAGAAGAAAAGTCATATAGTGACTACTAGAATTTTGGCATGGGAAACCATAAGAGAGCTGGATGGGGATTTAAGGGCCACCAAGATCATCAGGAACACAGAGAAAAGGGAAAAGTTGCAGGATATAAATTGATTATTGGAGGCTGTCTCTATGCAGTATCTCTGTTCTCTGTTCCTTAATTGCCTGTATGTGTTGTCACTCACACTTGTCCTTCTGAGGAAGACAAGACCCTGAAAGGACTTGAAGTTAATAAGTCAGTCCATAGACATTTTCTAAGAAGATGAAATATACTTTTATTATCTCATAACAATTTGATGCAGGTATTGAGCATTGCAACTGTTCAAGCTAACTTGCCCTATTTTCCATCCTGTCTTCTAGTGAGGCTCTTCTGGGGAGGGTCTTTCACAAAATTATGAAAAGCAAATTAGCAATGTAACGAGTTGTAATATCATGTTTTATTGACTGCCATATGCCAACAGATTCTGCTGAATTCTCACATAGACAATATTTGGGGATGAAGGCCAGAAGTTTTATTTGACATTGCCTGTCAGGAAAGTTTTAGAAATGCAGGAGGGAAGCTACAAGCTATTGAAAAACATTCAGTCTCATTTTTCATTTAAATGTCACATCTCTTCATACAGATGATATTACATTATGTTTAATAGTAGATCAGGCTTTACTCTCACACAGATAAAGACTAGACAGCATAGGCTATCAGAAAGTAGATAGCAGATTACCTCCATTCATTGTGCTTACATCAGTAAAAGGAGTTTGCATTTAGCACCTCAGCCAAAGGATAAAGATCAAAGGTAGCTATTGAACTCAGTGAGTTATTGATCAGCAGATTTAACTCAATGTGTTAAGAAAAAAAAGTTGTACGAGAAAGGCAGATGCTATCTTGTCTACTACAATACATGTTTTAGGAGGTGAAAAGATAAAGAATTCACCCTCCTCGAACTAAAAAGCACAAAAAGCCTTCCAACAAGCCATTAGAGGAAAAAGTTTCAACTTCTAGGCAATTAAGCTTTTATTCATCAAGTAAATTTCCTTACATTATTACCATTCAACAAGCCACTTTTTCTGACTTTCTGCCTCTAGTGGGTACCAATACGGAACTCTTCCAGGAAAAAATGACACAAAAATCTTGTACAGCTATTTCCCCATGCTGTGCTATGAAAGATGTAGGAATCCTTCCTGACACAGGTTTTTCAATTTGCATCCAAAAGCATACAGCATATTTTCACTTGATAATCTACAGGAGCTTATAACGGACAAAAAAATGTGTGAAAATGAATAGAGTGGATGGCAACTCTCCTTCAAAGTCAAGAAAGGCTGATTAAGATTCTCTGTGCAACTTTCCTGAAGCCCCTTTCTGTGCACTTTTGATGACATTGTCTCTCATTACATGGTCACGTACAGCTCTTTTCACAGGGCATGAGTGCACTCTGTGCCTCAGATGAGCAATGATCACTGACAGAGGAATTTCTTCATGTTTTCTGCATTGCTCAGCATGCACAGCACATTTACTGCATCACACCAAGGCAGAGAGCATCTCTTTGCTGCTCATACTGGTCAGTTCCCCTCTGCATCAGATTTCTTATCCTATCAATTCCTGGCCCCACCTCTTAATCTTCCCATCTTAGTCTCAATTTCCTCAGTCAGGCTCAGCCTTATCTGGTTTCTGACTCCTGTATGCTCATTCCAGGCTGAGCGACATTGCAGCTGCTTCAAACAGATGCAGCCTTTGTTAAGGTAGCAGAGCCAGCTTGAAGCTAATTGGCACAGGAAACATTAAGAGTAAAACCTGGACTGAAACCTACTAAAGCCCTGAGCAAACACCAGGTAGCCCCATAGGGCTGAGCCCTACGTCACCAGTGTTCAACACTGGTACAGCAGTGCAGTGCCCATGGCTGCCTCTCCATTTCCAGTGCCACCTGCTTTCAGCCTCCCTCTTCACATCTATTTTCTCTTGCAATAAGCAAACCAGTTTTGGAATACTCTGCATACAAACCAGGATACAGGTCACCATGGAGGGGTCCTGAGACATTATTTTCTAGCCAGCAGCAGAAATGGCAGTAATATTTTTATTAATCTCTGTGTCTCCAAAACAGCTCTGATATCCCTTTATAGCAAGGCTTCCACTTTGTCTCAAGAGCAGAAACGTTGACCTGTTCAGTCTAGGCAATATTCATACATGCTGGGTCTTGGACACTAGCTCAAAGGCAAAAGCAAAGCTGTTGTGTCACCTTGCCTTGGCATTCTGTGGGACATCAATGCAGAAAGCAGATGCTTACAAAAGCCCATTCATCAGAGAAGAGCTCTATCTCAGGCCAATTCTCTGCCTGCAGCTCTCAGCATTGCCCAGCTAACAAACATATACAGGGGCTTTCTGCAAAAATGCAGTGCAAACAGGAAAGCTTGAGGCTAAAGAACACATGATAATCAACATCAATGCACTAAATGCTTCTATTCAGGATGACATAAGCTCATTTTGCGTTTGCTTACCCAGGACTTACTGTGTCAAAAGAAATACTGAAAGACGATTTTTTCAGCTTTTTCATGAATTTCAGTTTCCATCTTTTATTACTTTGTAATTAGTCATGCATGTTTCTTTAATGAAAGCTATACCCAGGGAAAAAACTCCCTAAATAGTCCCTAATTTAGTCCCTCAAAGGGAATTTGGCAACTACCTCAGAGGATTAAATGGTGATCAAGTAACTGCCTAAAACTTAGAAGAAAGATGCTGTTTTGCAGCCTCCCGAGTTTTCTGGTAAAGAGCTGAGACTTGTGCTGCCCCTGTTATCAAGGGAGAAAGCCAACCTGCTGGATGGTGCTGAAAATAAGACTCTTCCCTTATCTTCCTCTCTTGCAAATGCAATATATATTTGGCTCTATGTTTTATTGCTTCCATTCTCATCCTGTAAGGAGCCCTGAGGCCTTATGCCTCTTCCTTGGCATGTGTTATTGCACAGCTGCAGTTATAGCTGTTATTGCACAATGCAGTTCAAGCAGAAGGCACTACCCTCGTGAGTTGCCTAAGCCTAGTCTCACCAGAAGACTTAATTGAAAAGCTTCCATCCATCTATTTACCAGATTTGGGAGTCAATTAGCCCTATCATTTGTAGAATCTGCTTCACTCAAAACTTGGGTTTGTTTGTTTATGTTTTTCTTGTGGTCAGAAAAAAATTTTGGGAGGTTTCAGCCAAGCTTTGAGGGAAATTTTTCATAACCTTCGGTTTCTGGCTAAAAGAAAAGGTTTCTGGTTTGTCTAAACCTGCCAGTTTAGGTATTTATTTTCAGGATGAAACTGATAACCACTTTAACATTCAGCAAGACACTGCATGAGTTGAAGTTATGGGGCTTTCCCATCAATTTTTACTCCCACTTTTTTTTTCCCCTCCATCTCAAATTTCAAGTTCATATACTGTTAACTTTATTGAGATTCCTGATGTCTACTCCAATTTATGCTCAACCTGATGGAAGCAGCTGATCCTCCTGTTTTTCCTCTGTCAAAACCACCAGAACTCCATTATGGACTGTCAGTATGAGTTCCAGCTGCATGTATAAGGTACTGAGTGAAATCAGAAACTTCATCTGCAGCCAGCTGTATGCAGCATGTGGCAGTGCAGCCTCTTCAAGTTGGTGGTGACCATATCCTCCAAGAATGAACCAGTTCAGAAATATGTTAAAGACATCATCATGTGAGAAAAAGCAGCTCAAAGTCTGTGATCTTCTTTAGGAAGAACTCTGGGAACCACTCAGGAAACTCTGTCAGGTTTCACAAGAAGATCAAAATGTCTGCTGTGGTGGCAAAAGGAAGTCCTGGAAGAAGACTGCCCTTGTGTTTTCTACTGCATTTGTTCCTAAGTGTCAAGTTACTTTCTGTACAGGTATTTGAGCATGTGAAATGCCTTGAACCACCCATTGCTCTCTAGTAGTTCCATTGTTGGAACAGAACTATGTGCACTTAAATTGCAGATTTTTGGGGTTTTTTTAAACTAAATTATAAAAACAACATCTCTAAATTGAAAGAGTAGAGGTTTAGATTAGATATTAGGAAAAAATTCTTTGCTGTGACAGTGGTGAGACACTGGAGAGGTTGCCCAGAGAAGTTGTGGATGCCCCAAACCTGGGAGTGTTCAAGGCCAGGTTGAATGGGGCTCTGAGCAACCTGGTCTAATGGAAGGTGTCCCTGCCTGTGGAAGGGGAGGTGGAACTGGATGACCTTGAAAGTCCATTCCAAGCCAAGCCATTCTATTATTCTATGATTCTATGGTTGATTCTGTAACTTAAGAATTTAAGAGTTATTTAATAACTGCATGCTGTGAGAGGTTATTTGTGATCTCAGGCACAAGGTCAAAAAGACAGAAGTATATGCTTAAACACATTCTTCTACACAGAACAGAATTCTACTAATAGTTAAATGCTCAAATATCTGTTTATGATTCTCCAAGTTCTATTTACTGACAATTCTTTTTTCAGTTGCTAAACATGAGCTCACTGTTTTCACACTATGAACTCCCTCTGCAGGGAGACAGAGGTTTCACATACAATAGGACAAAAAATGTTAACAGCAAATAATGAGGACAACATGAGTTTACAGCAATCTCAAACTCAGTTTTTTTAATTCCATTTGCATGAACTTTATCTATGCAGGTTCTCCCTGTCTTCAAGCAAGGAAAATATTGATCTGAGAATGAATAAAATAATTATTCACAATGGCCATAGATATAAAGGATTTACATATGCTCTTCAATCAGACACTAAGCACCTAAAAAACAAATAAATACATTTGCTACACCATTTTGACTGAGTATTCTGCTTTTAATCTTGACAGACTTTGTGAGGAAAATCCTTGTGGCCTTAGTTTCTTCGTTAAACTCAGGAACTAAGGGATTATACTGAAGCCAGTTACAGTGTTGTCATTTTCCACAGTTACCAGGCATGCCAGACCACTGGACACAAGTAAGAAACATCTTCTAGATAGCATGTAAGTGAAGATATTAATACGAAAATATTCTCAGGTATATGTGCTAGCTGTCTCCAGAAATCTTACTCTCTTCTCACCTGGGATGCAAGTGATGCTTGTTTGCTGCTGTGCTCTGTGTCTCTGCCTTGGGCTGTGGGGTGGCCAGCAGGCGCAGCTGGGCAGGGGGAGCAGGTCTGCTGCAAGAAAGGCAGCAAGAGGGGAGGCTGGGGTCAGGGGCATGGCCAGGGGCTGGCACTTCAGCAGTGACTTCTATGGCTTCATGGGACAAAGGGCCTTCAGGTTTCCAGTCATGTTAGCCTGGATAAGCCTGAGTTTAGTTTAGTTTCGCTCTTTCTTTGGGGGTTAGAGGTGTACAAAAGAGAAAGCAAAACCGAAGGAAATGGACCCCATTTGCAAAAATCTACTGAGGAAGGGAACATTTATTTTTATACCTTTACAGTTAGAATGCTTCATCAAGCAAATGGGAGTGCACTTGCTCTAGTTTAGACTTTGTGTCCTAAAATTCAGCCTGTTGAGACTAAGAAACCTTTGGCCAGCTCCTTCATATAAGAGGTGGTGCAGCTTTACCTCAAAGCTCTGGCTGATGCAGGATTCCTCACAGTTTAAATACTTTGTGCTTAATATTGTGAAGGAAAGCTACTGAGGCAGTAGGTGGGTACGTTTTTCCTTAGGGATATGGTATAATGTGATCAGAGTACTTTTCAACTGACATTAGCTATATAAGAGATAGCTAGTCCTCTGTTGCCTGTCTGCTCAATAGAGAAAAACAATTTTGCTTGAGAGAACAATTCACTTTAGTTTATGAGCAGAAAAATGCAATCCAGTGGTGATACTATGCTTCCACTGACTATGATAGAGTCTAATTACTGGGATTTACAAAGGTAGGTGAGATGAATCTCACACAAGCTGTCTCACCTTGAAAAATGTATATGGATTTTGCACAGCTCCTTAAAACTTAAGATGCATCAGGAGGTGCTTGAAGTCAGGCAGCAGGGCGAATGTAGGCATGTTCTTGCATTTTTTTAAAAGTCCACAGCCACTCTTCCTAGAAAACTGAGTTGAAGATTCCTGCCTGTTATAAAATATATGCTTAATTTACCCAGTAATATATGAAGCTCTCAGTCCTGTCTCTTGCTATGCCCAAAATGCTAGGCATTAGGATAAAGAAAAGAAGTGCTATTTGTCCCTGAAACAGTCTTCCATTCCCACAAAGCAATGATGGCCCAAGGATTAATGCCAGACAATTGGGGAGATCTGTGAAAAGTACCAAAGAAAAACTCCTTACAGCTGCAATCAGTCATGATGCTTTCAAGCAACATAACCAAACAGCAACTTTCATTCCAGTTCTTCCCATTCCCTTTCTAATATCTACCCACATGTCACTATGCTCTTGTGTGTGCTTTTCTCATCCTCTAGCCCTCCCACCACAATTTTCATCTATTAGGGGCAGTGCTGGCAGAGCCCTGTCCCAAACCACTTCCCCTTGGCACACGGGACCCCTCCCCTATTGATCTGCTTCCCAGTTGCTTTGGAAAGACAAAAAATTAGAGACTTGTCTGAACCACATACAAGAATTACAGCAATTTAAGAGTCTCTAAGTAGAAAATATTTCAACAAGACTACACTAAGTCTCAAAAACACATTAAACAGAAATGACTTTCTGTAACAGCATAGTCCTGCCAGAGCTGGGTTTTGTCTGCATGAGACACATCAGTATCTCCTAATACAAATGAGGAAGTTTTACATGACATCAAAATCACACTTTCTAAACTCAGTGCACTCTGACTGAAGGTGGCATAAATCTCAAGTAATGTCATTGCTATAATTATTCTAGGTTTAAGGCAGTGTAATAGGGAATAAATATATTCTAGCAAGCACTGCTAGTCCCCACTTTAACATCACATTTTAATTTCATGGAGAATTTTAATTGACTCAATTGAAATAGCAAGATGGAACTAGAACATGGAAACAAGTCACTTTCAAATGAATTTATTTATAATGGCTTCCTCTGAAGCAGCTTGCAAGCAATGCAACCACTCATCCAGAATGGGATTGTTTTTCTAACTTTAGCTAATGTTGATTTAAATACCATTTTAGTAACAGTGAAAGAAAACTAACACTTTATTCCTTTTTATTTTGATTAATTATTCCAATATTTCTAAATATTTTCTAAATACTTCCTGTGTTAGATTTTAATATCACTTAAATTTTGTTTTCCATTACTTTAATTTCATTAGTCCCAAAGAAATTATTCCAGATATTTGCCAGGATAATTTGGAACATAAGCATTATTTAATTTTAAATAATCATTTAAAAGTGCATACTACAAATGTTATTCCCACCTCCTTTTATTTATTCTGAAAACAGGAAAAACCTAGTGACTCAAAGAGCTGAATAGTATGCAAAGCATGACTTAAACGCTACAAAAATGCAGGTCTAAATAGATGATTTTAATGTGGTTGAACCTTGACCACGAACCTTGGGATCACATAATTTCATTACTACCAAAAAAAAAAAAAAGTTTAAATAATAAAAATTTGTAGACAAGGGCTCAAGGACTGAGCATAGTGAGTGCTTTGAGATATGCCTGATTCTGCAGCCTGCATTTAGAGCTTTAAGGCATCAGCTACTAAGCTAGGAGCCTCCTTCATCTCAGCAGAGCTGCTGAGCTGAGCCTCCACAAAAAAGAATTGTTTTCTGAGGAGTGAAATAACTCTTTTCTCAGAAGCAAGCCTCTCCAAAATGTCCAGATGGCAACATTACCTAAGTAACATTCTAGAGTGATGCTAAATTTACAAGGTGCCCACGGCAAGGGATATGCAGAGAGACATCTGTGTTTCAATGATACTTCACCAATAGTTAGAATTATCAGCAATAACAAAATATAAAAAATATTCCCTCATGGATATCTTGTGATATCTCTCACTGATAATATACTGTCATCCAGACTTCATTAAATGTATACTCCATATGCAAGGATGGAGACTCAATCAGTCCTTTGAGTAACCTCTGCCAAAATTTGACCACCATTATAGTAAGAAAAATTGTTTTCTTGTGTGCAGTTGGAATATTGTGTGTTCTAGTTTGTGTCCATTACTTCTTGTCCTATCAGTAGTCTTTCAGGTGTGTCAAATATACCACACAATGTTCATTTATGGAATATTAGAACGTTCAGACCTTCTTTCACAGAATGTTAGAATACTCAGGCTATATTTCAAAGAATGTTAGAATGTTCTATCTTCTTTTTCTTAAGTTTATTTTCTGGTGTGAATTCCACTTATTCAGCACAGACTTATTTATACAACTGGATTTCTCTGGCAGCTCAGTTTCCCATTTAGTAGAGCTCTTACACACACCATTAGCAGCAATATGCAACAGATACATTGCATGAGGAAAGAAACAAATTTATTGAACCATGGAAACAAAAAAAACCCAAAACCAAACCAGTTTACCTCGTCAGTCATTTTAGCAACTCTCTTCAGCTGAAATCCTACTAATTCACACACTGTGATTCTTTTATTTTTGCTAAACCTTCTGCTGCTTGTGGAGGGTTTTAGAATTCACCGCAGCACCCAGCTGTTAATGCACCTATCTTCTCACTGTTTCCAAACCACCTCATCTACGAGATGTTTCACATGATATTGCCATTAATGGCCTCCATTAGTATTGACTGTTGCCCACATCAAATATTTAATGTGCACTGTCAGGTTTAATCATGTGTTTGCTTGAACAAGATCCATTATTGTCTTTCCTTGTATTGCAGAGACAGCTTAGTAGGGTCTCTCACTCCACAGATTATTGAATCTTTCTTTGATGAACTGTGCTATTTGTAGCCTTATAACTACAAGCATTTAATTATTAAGAATCTTGGAGAATTCTGAATGGTACAAGATAAAGGTTTTTCAGTCAGCCCTTTGGACCCTGACTTGTCCCAGCATCTCTTGTGGAACAAATCTAAACTACACAACACATGAAAGCATCAATGATTGTCTGTGTACATACATATATACATACATCGAGAGAGGGAGATCCCTGGAGCACCAGCTAAGCAGTTTTGGCTCAGGCAATGTAGTGTGACAAATTTACACATGGACATTTGCTTCAAACACTTTCTGGACAAATTCACCTCTGTTGAGATCCATCACCAGTATGTTAAAGTGCTTGTTAAGACTGCATGTAGCCCTCTGGTGATTGTGTTGACAGATGATAGCTTTCTACAGTGGGAAGAGATTGAGCGCCTAGGGCTGATTCCTTCACATGTGTTAGCCTTGTTTTATTTGACCATGAAGTTTTGTTCATATGCCAGTATCTTAGCAACAGCAGACAGTCTGATTCTACCAAGTTCACTGTTTCCTCCCTGGGAACTTAATACGATGATGACATTCCAATTTAACCTTCTATTTGCCTTATGGGGTATGGAATGCCAGTTTGTTTAGTGCTGTGCACTACAGAGCAACAGCTCCAGGAGCAATCAGCCCACAAAGGGTCTGAATACTGTTGCTGTGATCAGGACAGCAATCATACCAGAAATACAGCACCAGATACACAAGTACTTTGGCAGACTGTTATGTTTGTCACCTAAGAGTTTTAATGTCCTGAAATTAGGTACCAACAATAAGAAGGTAACCTGCAACTTCAGGAAATGTCTTAAAATGCACCAGCAAGAAATTAAAAGTTTCTGGAAAATAATATATTACTTAGACTACAGAGGAAGAGACATAAACTCTGTCGGAGATTGTATCTGTAGAGCAGTAGGACTGCAGTCATGTTCAGCAAGGTACTATTTGAACTGTTTGGAAGGCAGCATTCACAGCCATATATCTCCAAACATTTTGTGCTTAAGCAAAGATTAGAACCAAGCATATCCTCTATTTCCTTCTGACTCTGCTGGCTCATCCTTTAAGGTTATCTCTTATGGTGTGGAAAGGCACTGATAAAGATAAATGAAAGAATAACATGACCTATTTTAACTAATTATTCCTTTAGGGTCCTGCTTTAAAAATAGCTTTTTCCCTATCTCTTTGTCATTAGTACCCAAATGTTCAAGGTTATGTTGCAAGGTATGTATTGAGAGTCCAGTTCTGCAGCCCCTACTTGTAAGTCATAAGGAAGAGAGCTGAACAGGGTCTGCGAGTAACACTGGTCTAATGTACACGATAAGCAAAAAAAACCACTCCAAAACACATATTAATTCAAACTGATAGGTTCTTTTTCAAACATGAATATGGTGCATAATGCACTTTTAACATTTGAACAGCAGTGTCCGTCTGTCTCCCTCTCTTCTTGTTCAGATTTTCCAGCTACATCTAGAGCCTGGACCCACATACTTGGTTGTAATTAGTTCTAGCACACCCTAACACTTTTGTGTGACTTTCAACAACACCCTTGTCTCTGATATTCATGCAAGAATCTGGCTGGTTGGAGACCTGCCCAGTATGTGCTAACTGACCACAGCGAACTTGTATGGGAATGTGAGCCACATCAGCTCCATGAAAACTAGTCTGTCTCCTTCTGAAACTACAACACACATTTCATTCTTCTCTGGCTGTTAGTTTGCTTCAAAACTCAACATTTGCACACTGTGATTGAAGAGCAATAACAAGAAGCCATAGTGAACTGGCAACATTTTAAAATCAGAATTCTGAATTAAACATGTTCATGGTCACCCTGAGACTACACAGTGAAGAAAGGTTTACCATAAGATGCAAAGAGTTTTAACAGAGGTGTTCACATAAAGATTTTTTACTCTCAAAGAAGTGTCTTGCTCATTCACTTGCAGAAAAACAGGAAAAAAAGAGGTGGGATTTGGAAGGAAAATCCCTACTGTATTGGATTCAATGTGCTTGAGTCTAAGTGCCTTGGAAGACATTCATTTTATTCCAGAGAAACATTGTCATTAAGAGAAAACTGGCAAAATTTTGTTCACAATTATTCTTAGGAGTAAAAGTCAGATTAAAATGGGCCAATTGCAGAAAACTAGGACAATAGCAAAATAAGAAATACTTTATGAGCACAAAAATAATTTTAAACAGACTTCTCAAGCTCTTTAATGTTAAAACACATGTATCAATCAACAGTATTTTCTTTGACTAACAAGGAAAAATTGTTTATGGCATCAAATTTTAGTCTCTTTAAAAAGTTACTCTTGCTCTTACTGCTCAGGAGAATATTCATAATAGAAATCCATATTACTGGTCTAGAATATTTTGTGAGGGTCATAATTACATGTAAAGATAAAATGCCAGTCTGCAATGTTGAAACAAAATACAGTTATTTTAGAATAATATTATGATTAACATCAAAGGTACTTGGGAAAAATGTCCACTTGACTGATGCAATTGGTGCATGCAGTTCTACTCTGCTTAACAGAATATTCTGAGTACAAAAATATGCTTTTTTATGAGCATGAGAACATTGCCTCCTGTCTGAGAGCACCTTTTATTGCTTCTGTGGGGAATGAGGTCCAGATTTTGTGCTACTCCTGTCCTATTTTCAAAGTTATCATGGAACAATGTGTTCACACTCAAAAAATGACAAAGAAAGACAGCCCACAATTTCTGAAGCAAAGACAAACAAGAACCCCATTGTTTACATATATTTCATTGACATGAAGATACATGCAGGTAGTGCACAGTTTTCTTTTAGAAATGGGGATCAAGGTATTGCCTTCACAATACTAGTAAAAACCAAAAGAACAGCATTCTAGTACACATGAATAACAATTTTATACAAGCAGAAGGATGGCATTTTTAACAGTGGATGTTCCTTCGGAATGTCTCAATAAAACCTTTGTTGGCAATTCTAATCATAACTACAGACAAAAAGTTTCCCAGAAATTCTTGAGAACAGAACACACTGCTATTTTACACTCATAATTCTTCAGCTAACATTGTCCTTTCTTTCCACTGCTCCTTTTCATCTGCCTAGTCTAACAGTAAGAAAAAGTACTGAAAGGACAAAACACCAATTATTGTTTCAGTTATGTCTTCCTGGATAGTCCTTAAATCTCACTTGTAATATCCTATTTTTTTCTACATAAAGTAATACAAAATTATTATTAAAAGTCCATCTTTGAAAATTAAGTATTCTAATCATATATTAGAAAACAGTGAAACATAAACATTTTTTATCACTATTGGAAGAAAGAGCAGGCCACTCAGAAAGACTACAAGGATATCATGAAATTATGCAGGAAGAAAATTAGAAAGGCCAAAGCCTAACTAGAATGAAATCTATTAAGTCAGTAAAAGATGACAAAAAGCAAAAAAAGTTTTTAAAAATATATCATCAACAAAAGGAGGGCTAAGGAGTATCTCCATCTTTATTCTATGCAAGGGGAAACATAGTGGCGAAGGATGAGGAACAGACTGAGATGCTTAATGCCTTCTTTGCCTCAGTCTTTAGTAGTAAAGACTAGTTATCCTCAGGGTATCCAGCCCCCTAAACTGGAAGACAGAGATGGGGAGCAGAATGAAGCCCCCATAGCTCAAGGGGAGATAGTGTGACCTGCTAAACCACACAAAAGTCTACGGGGTTGGATGGGAACCATGCAAATGTACTGAGGGAGCAGGTGGAAGTGCTCACTGAACCTCTTTCAATAAGTTTTCAGTAGTCTTGGCAAAGGGGGATGTCCCATGTGAATGGAAGTTAGCAAACACGACACCCATCTACAAGTGCAGAAGGAGCATCCAAGAAATTATGGGCCTGTCAACCTGAGCTGGGTGCCAGAGAAGGTCACAGAACAGACCATCTTGAGGGCAGCAGGTGCAGGACAACCAGGGGATCAGGCCCAGCCACCACGCGTTTGTGAAATGCAAGTCCTGCTTGATCAACCCGATCTTCCATGACAAGTAGTACTGCTTAGTGGAATAAGGAAAGACTATGGATAATGTATGCATACCTGAACTTCCTTGCGCCTTTGGCACAGTCTCCCATAGCATAGCATGAAGAAAATGGCTGCTCATGGCTTGGATGGGTGCACTGTTCACTGAATAAAATCTGGCTGGATAAAACTGATGAAAAACTCTCTGGCCAGGCCCAGAGAGTGGTGGTAAATGGAGTTGAATCTAGCTGGTCACTACCTGTGTTCCCCAGGGCTCAGCAGCAGGGCCAATCCTGTTTAATATCTTTATTGTGGATTTCAATGAGGGCCACTGTGCAGCACTACAGGCTGGGGCAGAGTAGCTGGAAAGCAACCCAGCAGAAAAGGACCTGGGGGTGTTGGTGAACAGCTGGCTGAAGACAAGCCAGTGTGTGCCCAGGTGGCCAAAGGCATCCTGGCCTGTATCATAAATAGTGTGGCCAGCAGGTCCAGGGCAGTGATTATCACCCTGTACTCGGCACTGATGAGGCCACACCTTGAATCCCGTGTTCAGGTTTGGGCCCCTCTCTAAAAAAAACGACATTTAGGTGCTGGAGTGTGTCCAAAGCAGGGCAACAGAACTAGAAAAGAATCTAGAGCAGAAATCCTGTGAGAAGCAGCTGACAGAACTGGGATTGTCTAGCCTGGAGAAAAGGAGGCTTAGGGGAGACTTTCTTGCTCTCTGCAACTCCCTGAAAGAAGGTTGTAGCCACTTGAGGGTCAGCCTCTTCTACCAGGTAACGAGCAATTAGACAAGAGAGAATGGTCTCCAGTTGCACCGGGGGAGGTTTAGAATGGGTATTAGGAAAAAGTTCTTTTCCAAAAGGTTGTCAAGCATTGAAACAAGCTACTCAGGGAACAGATGGAATCATCACCCCGGAAGCCTTTAAAGAAAATGTGGATGTGGCACTTGGGGACATGGTTTACTGAACATGGCAGTGCTGGGTTAATGGTCAGACATGATCTTAGAGGTCTTTTCCAACCTAAACCATTCTGTGATTTTATGATTCTGTAATTCTATAAATATTTCACAAAAGACAAAAACCAGCATTGTTAACAACAAGGTGAACCAGTGACAATTTAACTAAGGGAGTATAGAAGATAAAAAATCAAGATAAAGGTGTGGCAGAAAGGGAAAAGCCAAAAGCAACTAATTACCATGGGTTTCAAGAAAGGCTAGGGTTTGGAAAATCATAAAGTTTACAGTTCCAGGGACATTGGGGCTGCAAAAGGCAGGCAAAGGGGGGTGGCATTGCACCAATGCAAATTTTGAGGGCTTTTGCCAGGAGCACTGAAGCACCCTAGATTTTTAGATTGCCTTCTTCAAGTGCATTGGCTATAGGAAGACCTGGGTTTTATTACTTCCTTTCAAGGTAACCATCCTCAGACATTCAAAGAGCACAAGCACTTTTCTTGAGGGTATTCACACTGTTTTGTGAAGCTATACTGGAGCTGCAATAGCAAGTACAGGAGGCAGCTTCACAACACAGGACTTTATGGCAGTACTTAGGAGTCCTCAAGTGTTCTTGACCCTCACTCCCAGCCCATGACACATCCAGTTCCTTAGCACACAGCAACTTCAAACATGAAAAAGATCAAATTTGCCATATAAAAGAGTGGTTTAACACTGAACCTGCATGCTATGCCCAAAACTTTCTGTTTGCTTTGCTGGGTTAGTTTTCAGATGGATGAGCTCCTCTGTCTGCATGGAGGAGGTGGAAACACAGCTTGGGGACACGTTGCAGAGATCAGGCAGGTTTGGATTTGTACCAAGCTAAAGGTGGGCAGCACCACACAGGGACATAAACCTGCTTTAACTGGCTCAGTTCGCAGAAGAACTCCATGATTAGCTGTCCTGGAACATCTAGGGGTTGAGGCGTGCAGGGCCAGAAATAAGCCGTCATATGCGGCAACAGGAGGAAAAACTCCCTGCAGCTGTGATTGCCACCCAAGTGCTGAGGAACTGGTAGCATTCAGTGTCAATTCTGTAGCTTTCTGCAGTGCTGGAAGCAAGAGAATATACTGGTTTGCTTTGGACAGAAAATCTGTGACCACTCTGGGAGGTGTCTCTGTTTACATGAGGTGCCTCTGTTTAGCATGGTGTTAAAATGAACTTTTGCCTAGCTGAGATGGTATTACCATCACAACTCTTTCTGAAAGGCTCTGTTAGAGTTCATCAGCACTTAAACCCCTCAGGCAATATATAAGAGACTTTTAAAGAAATCTACTCTCTGCTAAGCTTTGAAATAGTTTTTCACTGCCTTGAACTTACCATCACTTGCCATCAATTCCTTTATAAATGGAATGGGTATTTCACACTAATAAATATTTCTAACTCATATGTATATGCTATTCTAATTTGATACCATTTTTACTTACTTTACATACCTTAACTTTTGCATACAAGACCAGAAATTACTATCACATAATTTACTATAATCTCTTTATTTTGGACCCCTAAACTTTACTCCATGCTAAGCTAACTAATTTACTTGATCAAAGTGTAGGCTGTACTTGACAGCTGTCACAAAATCCCTTCATATTCCTGCAGTTTGATGTCTTCTCCACTGCTTTATTGTCAGCACAGCAGTTTCCTTGCTGTCACCAGCAGATTTTTCTGCTTTCCTCGATTTTTATGACACTGTCTCAGACTGCTTTGTATAGCTTCAGTGCAATTCACGAGTCCTGGGCACTTCCTGAGATGAAATGCTCTGTGGTTTAGTCTCCACAGCCTTGGTGTTCAGTTACCAGTGAAATTACATTTAACTCCCAAGCTGTTTACAATTCAAACAAAAGGGTTTCTCTGTACAGCATCCAAACCTGACAAAGTTACAAGCACTTAAGCTTTTTGCACAAAGATCAAATATAAAAAAATCTCCCTCCTCTTATTTCCCTTCGTTGCAGTCTTCTGCATACCATATAGCTTAGCTTGTATCTACACAGCCTCTTTTTATGTATCACATAAGCTTTTACTGATATTCTAATCCTCACTCTTCTAATCCTCTAAGGGTTCCATGCAAATTCAGTCTTTTCCCTTCTAAACTTCTTAATTTCTTGCTTATTCAGAAGATATTTCTACACTTGACTTCCTAAAGACTTGGAGATAATTTTTTTTTCAGAATAATTGTTAAGCTTTGTACCCAACTGGCCTATTAACAAACCTATAACTCAAAAAAAGGCTAAATTCCACTCTTTCCCATTTTCCTAAACTAGGTTTGCCTGTGCTCATCAAATAAGGTCTTGAAGAAGCACACTAAAAAATCCAAAGTTAGCTAAGTGCTGATCTAATTTATAAACCCTGAGTCCATTAAAATTTGTTCCAAACACTTTGGCTAACCACTTTTCTATCAGAACAAGCAGAAGGTGCCTGTATCAGAATTCCCCAGACCACCCCACAGGTCCTTTTAGGTTCTCTTCCCACTCCTTGACTCCTGAGCTCACAGCACTTGCTGCAGCTGATCTTCTGCAAATCCAGGCTTGGACCACACTCCTTTCCAGAGTCTCACCATAGTCAGCTCTCTTCCCATCACACTTTGCATCTGCTTTCACCCTGGGTGCCCTCTCCTGGATCAGGCTCTTCCGTTTTCCCTTAGGCCTTCTCCTGAATCACAGGTATTGCATTCTATAATCTTGGCATTGCCACGAAGCCAGAACCAAGCCTGGCACAGAGCCAGACTTGCTGTAAGCAGCATTCCCTGGAAACAGCTTAGTGCACTGAGAAACTCGTGAAAGAAAGTAGGCAGGAGGGCAAAGCAATCTCTGCTGACAATTAGAGGAGCTTTGCTGCATCACTGCTGGCAAAACACCTCAGTATCCATGCTCAGCTAACCTGGAGCAATCCAGGAAACAAGCTCTGCACAGCTCATACCAGGCGGCCATGTATGCCCGTGACAGCTCTATTTCTGGCAGTGTGACCTGCTGCAAGCTCCAGGACCTGGATCCTGTCCTAGTGAGGAATACAGGTGTCATTTCTACCTGGATTGCAGATTATAGCACCTTCCTATATTTATATTTTACAGAATTACACATTTTTTAGGGTTGGAAAGGACCTCTGGAGAACATCTATTCCAATCCTCTCTGCCAAGGCAGTCACCTAGAGCAGGTAACACAGGCACAAGTCCAAGTGAATGTCTCCAGAAAGGGAGATTCCACAACCTCCCTGGGCAGCCTGTTCCAGTGCTCTGCCACTCTCAGTGTAAAAAAGTCCAGGTGTAATTTTGTGTGCTTAAATTTATGGCCATTGCTCCTTGTCCTGTCACTGGGCACAGTGGAAAGAGTCTGGCACCATCCTCTTGTTACCCACCTCTGGGATATTTATGAGTTAATGAGATCCTTTCTCAGTCTTCTCCTTTCTAGACTAAACAGGCCCAGGTCCTGAAGTCTCTCCTCATCTGAGAGATGCTCCAAACCTGTAATCTATCTTTGTGGACCTCCTATGTACCCTCTCCAGTGGCTCCTTTCTTTCCTGAACTTTGGAGACCAGAACTAAACACAATACTCCAGGGCTGGCTTCACTAGGACCCAGTAGAGGGGGAGGATCACCTCTATTGACCTGCTAGCCACAGTTATCCCAGGATATTATTTGTCCTCCTGGCCGCAAGGGCACTGCTGGCTCATGGTCAGCCTGCCATCTTCTAAGACTCCCAGTTCTCTGCAGAGCTGCTCTCCAGTAGGTCAGCCCCAGCCTGTCTTGGGGTTATTTCCCCTCAGGAATACACTTGCCCTTGTTGAATTTCACTAGTTTCTCTCTGTCCAACTTTCCAGCCAATCAAGATTCCGCTGAATGGCAACAGAGCCTTCAGGTGTATTTGGAGCCATCCTTTCTGCACAAAGGAAAAGGAAGCACCCATGACAAAGGAGCACACTATGGAGAGGAAACCTGTGAAAAAAGCTGGACTATAGGTACCTAGGAACTCTTCACTGGGATGCACTTTAAAATAGAGATATTCATCCACCTTTTTTTGCCTTGTTTGGTCCACCTTCATGCTGCATACATTTTGTAACATTCTGCTTTTATTTTACATACTAATTTAAATAAAGCCTTTAATAATACCCTTAGGCTTGGTATGTCTTTGCACAACGCTCCCAAGGCTCTCAGCCCTGCATGGTCAGACAGGATAATAAGAAAGAGCTATCCATAACTGCCACTGCTGCTGCAAACAGGATTGGATGAGGTGGCATCACAAACAAAATAACCAGAAAAGAACAGAAAATATGAGAAAAGAGAGAGAAATAAGGAAGAAGCTGATTGCATAAACCAAACGACAACTATTCATAGCTGCCTATACACACACACTGCTCCAACCAAATGCTCTATGCAAAGGAAAGCTATCTCTCACTGTGAAAGACCTTGTATGGGACCCTGCCATGGACTACCTTCCCAGCACTGACAGGGAATTGTAGTGGCTGCAGCTGGTGCTGGCACTTGCACAGCAGGTTCCCCTCAGGTGCTCTGGTACAGCCATCTGCTCTCCCTCGGCCTTTCAGAAGCACAGACATAGCAGATCTTTTTCATGCGCTGCAGCCCAAACTCAGCTCTGAGCCTGAGGGACTCCCCATCTTTTCCACAGACAAACTGCAACTGCAGACACAAAAACTAACCACTCAGGAAGGCTGCCCATGAATGGTTTCCTAAACTGCCAGAGTCACAGAGAAATAACAACCTGCTGCTGCACAGCACTTCTGTGGCTGCTGACAGACCCTGTTAACCTGCCTGCATGGCTGCTGCTGTGGAAGATGTGGGCATTGCTTTTCCACGAGTCAGCAACAATGCTGGCAAAGCAGCCATGACAATATGCTGCACTGTAAAGCACTGCTGACAAAACACTGCTAGCCCGGACAGGGATGGGAGCTCACCATTTTACACATTCTTGCCACTCTAAAAGTCAGACATCAAGCTCCCTGTGCTCTGGCATGCTCCCCATTTTCAAAAGGAGCATTTCCATTAGAATTTGTCCTTAGCTCTAATGTAAAGGGATAAGTTGCTTTTGCTAATAGTGAACACATATTTTTTTCCTCACAAGCTGATTTCAATTTATGCCTACAGCATTGTCTCTGGAAACTCATCTTCCAGGCTGAAGCAATAAAGAAACCTTGCCTAAACTATCTTTATATCATCTGCCAAGAGCACTTTGCAAAGATCTCTGTGGTGTTCTGGTCCAGGTGAAGTCAATAACACCCTGGATAAACATGAGGAACTGATTTAGAGATCTTGGGAAAACAACATGGAAGATGCCAGATTGCAACCTTTAAAAATGATATTAGTAATTACAGAATAAGATTGCTACAGAGAAACAGGATGACAGCATTTTGTCTATTGGTTGTGTGATTGCATTCAGTAATGAACAAACTTAAACCTGGCACAGATGGTACATACAGTAGCACAGAAATAAAGAGCCCTCTCTGCACCATCCTCTTCACAGCTTACATTACTGTTAATATTTTCAATGTTTACTACAGGCATAAAAATATAAGTACCAAGTAATAAATCCAGTAATTTTCTACACCTCTGTAAGGTCTTTGCAAACTTCAGTGGGACAAAAAGCCTAGTATTTCACTTTCTTTCCACTAAGAAACCAGCTCATAAAGTTGCAGCTTTTCTTCCTTCTTTTGGGTTACTTCCACCATAGTGGAGTTTAAAGTTCCTGTTTACTGAACACACACAAACTGTTACTGATAGCATCAGGCAGCACTGCTGATAGCTATTTTGCTCATTACTGACACAAATCTACTCTAAGATGAACCCTGTGTTGCTGCATAGCTTCTTGGCATTAATTATTATCTGTAATGTTGAACTGTGAAATTAATATTAAGGAAAATGAGCAGCGTATCCTTTCAAGTTCCCATTCTGCCAGAGAAATAATTGCAGTGAAAGAAAAAAAAAAAGCAATAAAACCAAAAATTTCCATCTTAAAAGGAATGGGAAGCTGGAAAACATGGATATTCTAGTTTTTGCCTAATAGCACATAAAATTTAACCTCAGCATAGTTGGAGTAAAATTCAACTCCTGAATCCCAACTCCTGAATTCAAATGAAATACTTTCTCATTCTATGATCCTTTAACTCCTTTAACTTTCATTCCCTGCACATACAGTTGCACTTCAGAGAGGGTGCAATCCTGCAGGACACTGGATATGTAATCATGTAAATGTAGATGCCATTAAAATGGAAATGCAGAGGAGACTATATGGTAGCTTCAGTTTGCAAGGCTGGTCTTAATTTTGGTCTTTATAGTTTTCACAGTCTTGATTATGCAAATTTAACACTTAAAAAAAATAAAGTGCCCAAGAAAACAGTTATAATGCATGATCCCTAGTAATTACTTCTTCCCATAGTCACTACAAGATCTGTTTCTACAACCTGTTTATCAACAGACAAGAACACTGCTCCAGTAAAAAATATGTAATTAATTCAAACAATGCTGAATTAACATAGTTCTTTTGTTTGCAATTTACTGAAAACTACTAAAAGGAATCAGAAATAACAACAGAAAGAAATCAGAGACTCTTCCTAGCTCCCACCCCAATGTCCATCCTGGTTATGAAGTTTCACACTCCCCTAAAACAACAAAGGTTCAAAAAAAAAAGTGTAAATTAAGATAAGCAGGCCTTTATCACATAACTTGGCTGAGGAAACAGTTAGATTTGCTTCATTTTACTGAAGGAGAGGAATTCTTCGAGGAACAGGGGAGGCGGAGAGTCCCAAACTTCCCGAACCAGTATGACAAAAACAAGAGTTGCTCAGCTATGATGCTCAGCACCGCTAACAGTGCACCTTCACAAATTTAGCGGCAATTTACGCCAATAGTGATGTCTATCAGAAAACTCCTTCCCAGGGTGCCGAGTGGGCTTCGGCTCGGGCTCGGACTCCGGCTCCTGCCCCGCGGGCGGAGCAGCTCCCTCGGCCCCGGCGCAGAACTCCTGGCGCATCGGCTGCCTAGAGGGAGATGAGCAGAAAAGCACCCGAAACCACAGAGCTCGGGAGAA
Organism: Rhabdornis inornatus; assembly: GCA_013397075.1. NCBI lineage: Eukaryota > Metazoa > Chordata > Aves > Passeriformes > Rhabdornithidae > Rhabdornis > Rhabdornis inornatus. The sequence goes on from VWZS01007227.1 coordinate 102,477, forward strand.
GCAGCGGGCGCTGGACGGCGACCGCTGCTACAGCTGAGCTCGGCAGCCAGGACGGCGCAGAGCCGCGGGCAGCGCAACGTGCCCGGCGCGCACAGCGGGCCCCGCCTCCGCCTGACCCGGATACAGACGGCGCTGCCTCCCGGCCCCGAGCGTGGAGCCGGCCCGGCGCCGCCGCAGCAGCGGGAGCGGAGCGCCCCGGCCGTGCCATGGCATTGTGGTGACCGCCCGGCCCCGCCACCCGCTCGCCCTGCGGCCATGGCCCCCATGGGCATCCGCCTCTCGCCGCTCGGTATGGCTGTGTTCTGCCTGCTGGGACTGGGCGTCCTCTACCACCTCTACTCCGGCTTCTTGGCCGGCCGCTTCGCCTTCTTCATGCTGAGCGAGCCGGCGGCTGGCGGGCCCGAGACGCCTCACGGCTCTGCGCCCGGCGGCGCCGTGGACCTGCGGGAGCTGCTGGCTGTGTCCGTGCTGGCCGCCGTCAGGGGCGGCGAGGAGGTGAAGCGGGTCCGCGAGGGCAACGTCCTCAACGCCAAGGCCAAGGGCAAGACGCGGGAGGGGGCCGAGGAGCAGCTGACCACTGGCGACCTCCTCTCCAACCGCAGGATGTTCTACCTGCTGAAAGGCGCCTTCCCCGCCATACAGGTGTGTGCCAGGTGCCCTCCGTGGGGCGGGGGCTGCCGCGGGCCCGCCGCCGGTGTCCGGTGTGGAGCCCCGGTGTGGAGCCTCAGCGCGGGGCTGCTCCGCACCGGCGCCTCTCCGGCCCGTGACCGCCGGCGGGAAGCGCTGCCCTCCCTCCTTTGCGCTTTTCCTTCCCCTCCCGTTGGATTTGTGGCAGTGCCACCTCACGCTCCTTGCCATGGGTGTTGGGTTGCAGGGGAAGGAGTTGGACCAGCGTGTTGCAAGCGAAGCCACGAGAGGTGAAACAGTGTCAAACACCGCGGGCGTGGAGGGGTGGGGGATACGCTTGGTCTCGCTGTTGTAGATCATAAGCTCTGTGGTTAAGGATACAGGTAATTGCGCAGCGCAAATTCCGCCTACGGTTGAGATGCAGAAATTCGGAATGCCGTTGTTTTGGTGGTTATCCTTCCTGCCAGTTATCTCTTCTGCCATCACTTACGGGGAGAGCCAGAAGCAGGAGCAACGACTGAAGATTCGAGGTTTAGGAACATAGCGCTGCAGTAACCGAGTGTTTAGCGCTTGTGGCTGTGGGACAGCAGATAAGCACAGCTGTGTCAATACTGTGGATCACTGCCTACCTGAGCAAAATGAGTTTACTTTGCTTTCAGAAGTGTACACGCCTTCCTGCTCGCCTTCACTTCTGAAATCTAGGTCTGTCTCTTAAGGTCGTACCCTAACCTTTGAACTATACTTTGAGGATTTTTTGGGTTTGTTGGCATTGTTTCTCCTTACATTTCAGTCAATGAGAACTTCTGTCTTTTGATGTTAAATTCCTTAGCTTTTCACGGGCATTTGAAATGCATAGAAAGCCCTAAATTTGGATCTCAGAGGTGGTGATCGCATGCTTCTGTTGGATAGGTTGAGAGAAAAAGTAACTAAGTATGGTTTTTGTTTATTGAGTTACTATTCAATTTTCAGTAATTGTTTTGAAAGTTCCACAGAAAAATGTGTAGTTTATTGCTTGATGGCTTTTTTTGAGGTTTTTTTTTTGTTTTGGTGGGGTTTTAAAGTGTTGTAAAGAACTTATTGAATATGAAATCGAGAGGAAACAACAAATTCTTCAATGTTTGAAATAAACTTGAGATGTGACTAATCTTCCTCTACAAAACGATTATGCAAGTTCGGTTTTGGATTTTTCCTGGATTGTCTGTCAGTGACAAGGCATCTTCACAGGCTTGGTGTTAGAGGAAGAAGAAGTATTGACCCCTGTTCTCTTGCATTATTCAGTACCCTCAGAGATCTTGGCTTTACAGCTTAGCTGGCTTGAAACCTCTATGCTTTCTCCCCTTTCACAGATGGAGGGACTTCATTAATCTAAATGTAAGAGTTGCCTGTGCTTCAAGAGAGGGCTGGGGATTCTGTCTGGGCTTGAAGAGCACAGTGAACTGTGTACTGCCTGCTCTGTGGTCACATGTAAACTCTGCTCTGGGCCTGGGATTCTTAGCAGTGACAGTCTTGACTTCTGTCTTTCTGACAGAGGATGTTAACTTTGAACATCTACTTTTAAAAAACTTTGGTACTCCCTTTTATTTTTCTCACAGGTGATGTGTGCTGCTATTCTTTAAGAATAGATGGTACTTTTGAAAGCGCAGATGTGTTCTCAAAGGCAGTATAAAACTGAAGATGTGTGCATAGGTCTGTGGAACTGGAAAATACCAGGCATATGTCTTTTTTCTTTTTCCCCACTCCTCCGTAGACTGACCGAGCTTGAGCACTGACGATATCTAGGATGAGAGTACTTGACAAGTTTTTCAGGTGATCTGGAGTTATTCAGTCTGACAGATCAGCTGTGGGATGTTAAATATTCTGAGAACATGATGGGGATAATAGCATCTTACCTCATGTGGTGCTTAAAAGTTTCTTACTAAGCTGCATATACACTGATAAGGCATTTTGTCTCTTAAAGTCTGTGATGGAGACGTAGTCATAAACATTTGCCCAAACTAAAATAAAGGCTTTCTTTTACATATACGTACTATGTGTGCTTCTCAGGTATGAAGACAAGGTATCATCTCAATCTACTAATTCTTCAAGTGTAACTTCTGAACAACCCATCTAAAATTGCAGCACTTTCATAGAACAGACCTGCTGAGTTTTGGTGTGAATATAAGGATTATAGAGGATTTTCTGAGGCAGTATAAAATTGCATCATGTAAGAAATATCTTACTTTATATCTGTAGTCTTATCCCCCGGACAGAGTGACACTCCAGAATAAAAGATGCTGCTGAAGTCAAATAAACCTCCTCTCCTTGCCAAAGAATATGATGGTAATAAAAGCTGTCAAACAAAAACTGCAGTAATTCCAAGAGTAAACTTATGCAAAATGCTGATTTTCTCACATTCTGAGGTTCTTGAGCTTAACAGGAGTACCTCAGTATTTAAATTGTTGCCAAATGCTGCAGCCAGGAAGAAGATGAGCCAGCACAAAAACTAGGTGCTAAAATATTCCTGTAAAGCAAAGGAAATAGAGTTGTTCAGTCTGGACAAGAGAAGGCTCCTGTGAGATATTACAGCAGCCTTTCAGTACCTGAAGGGGGCTTAGGAGAGCTGGAGAGAAGCTTTGTACAAGGGCATGTGTTGACAGGGCAAGGGGGGATGGCTTTCAACTGAAAGAGTGCAGGTTTTGATTGGACATTAGGACAAAATTCTTTGCTGTGGGAGTGGTGAGACACTGAACCAGGTTGCCCAGAGAAGTTGTGGATGAGTGCTCCCTGGAAGTGTTCAGGGTCAGGCAGGATAAGGCCTTGAGCAACCTGGTTTAGTGGAAGGTGTCCCAACCCATGGCAGGGGGGTTGGAGTGAGATCTGGAAGGTACCTTAGCCCAAACCACTCTATTATTCTGTGATTCTCTAAGAAAAACTGCAGCTTTCCAATGTTTCAAAATAACCAAGGGGAAAAGTCATTTGACTGAAATAAACCTAAGTCAGTGAGCAGCACTGGATTCCCTGTTTTGTGCAGCTGGACATAAAAACGGAAAGAATGCAAAGTCTTTCTTAAACAGATCTGAGTCTCTTAAAGTGTGGTATTAAGAGAAGATAGAAGAGTTAGACTTCTCACTTGCAGAAGCTGAAATAAATCTGGAAAAAGTCTTATAACACTAAGAGTTGGGATTTATAAAAAAAGCCCTTTCAAAATCTGAGGGGAAGAAAGTTCCACAGAAAGTGTTTGCTTTTGTTCTCATGAGTAAAGAAAGGTATTGTCTCTACAGAGGAACTGCACTGCTGACATCACCTGCTCTGTTTGATATGCATAGATGCATTTGCATCAGTTCAGACTTCTCAAAGCTATGTTAAGTAAGACCAAAGAGGTGCGGCTCAATCGTGTTTTATCACTGTGTAGATTTAGTTTAGATTTAGTGGTGGAGTTTTTATATCCCTCAGAAATAGGCTTGAGAAAGATAAGGAACAAAGGGACAAGTCACTTTCTGCTACCTTGGGTATTAACCAGTGTTGTCTGATTGTACTCAACATCCAGCAGTAAGTATTTGCATGTGTATTCCATGAAGCATCTTTGTACAGTTGATTTTAAAATATACTTAATGCCAAAACCTATGCATTGCTTTCTGTTAGTGAAGTTCTCAACTGCAGTTACAGGCTTGAGGTGCTAGTGCTCCTGCATTACCTCATTTATTTGTCATGCTAAGAACGAGTTAAACCATCTGAAATGGGAAGCTCTGCAACTGATACTGATTCTGTGTGAAAGATAGGTCTGTTAAAGAACTAGGTTTAAAAAAGAAAATACTATTTAAACTTCAGAGGTATTGCACTTTAGTGAGTAGGTTCAGTAATTTGGGTTTTTATGTTGTGAGAATAGCCTCCTCAGGTCTTAGGGCTTTCAATAAAATTAATGTTCTTCTGACCCAGATGATCTTTGCAACTGCCAGTGAGTTTCTAAGTAAAAAAAGAAGTGTCAATGTTAATCTGAAATCTCAGTAATAGGTGTTGTCTGGAGATGCATCTCCTAACATGGGTTCCAAATGATGCTAGATGAGTTATGCCCACTCCCTCTGCATAAAAATGAAGTTAAAGACTGTAACTTTATGCTAATGAGTTCTGTGATTATCTTTTCAGATGCAATTACAAGTAGTTCATTTGGCTTGTTTGTGCACTGCGGGTGTTTAATCAGCTGAGCACCTGGAGAGTTGAATTTCTTAGTGTAGCCACTCACAAACAGTGGACTTTTTTGGGTTATCTATTTTATTGGTAGATTTCTATTTGTCCTTATTTGGATGTTTTCTTAAAATGAAGTGTTGCAACTCTTGTGACAAGGTCATCTCTTTCTCTTTGGTAGACTCGGGTCTGTGTAAAACTGTAATGGAGAATTTTGCTATCTGCTGAAACCACTTGTGTGAGCTAATGAGCAAGTGGCTTTATTTTCCTGGTCTAAAATTCTAGTTGTTTCTGCAGATTGGAAACCAGTGGAAACAGTGAATCCTGTGATCCGTGCTGATTCCCTCAATTCCACTTTTGTTATTTTCACCAACCTCTATTCATTGTAAGTCCATAGAAACAGAGTTGTCATTGGGTATATCTTTATCATTTATTAAATCGTGTTTGTTTCAGTGTGCTTCCTGCTGGCTTAATGGCCAAAGTCACCTAATGAGTTTTGATAAGCATTAATTGAACTTCTTGACATTTAGGCTTGTCCAGATTCTTCTTTGCATATCCTGTCATCTTGTTCCTGCATTAAGTGACTTCTTGTTGCTAAAATAAACAAAGGTGTAGTTGATGGTAGAGGAAAAGCTCTACCTTGACTTAGGCACCTTGAAAAAGGCATGTGTCCTTTTTCAGTGTTTTGGTATAATTATAGAAATACTTGTTTCCTGATCGAATGAATGGCAACATGAGACCAGTGGGTTTTATACGTCTTATTATTTGTATGATTTTATACCATGCACATTTATATACAAATATGCTTTATAGTTTTAAACTTAATTAAAAGTTAGGATTTTAAACTTGTAGTTTCTAAACTTAACTACCTTTTAATAAGCTTTTTTTTTGTTTTTAAGAAAACCATGTGATCCAGCAAGGCCTTCTTTCCTTTCATAACAGAGTCTGCCTTGCTAAAACTCTGTGTAAATTGAACCTTGGCAAGAGGAACATTTTTGAAAGGCATGAAGATCACCTGTAAAAGCTTATTTTTCCTTTCTAATAGTTGTGGTAATCTAAGGAGGAAAAGAACCTTTTCAAAACCAAACAGCTGGCTTTAAAAATGTCAGTGTATTGAATAAAACCAGGGTTGTTTTTTTTTTTTTTTTACTGTGCTGGTAAGGCTACTATTCAAATTTTGTAAAGCTTAAAGGAATTTTAAATTTACAAAAAGAAGTGCTACTTTGACTTCCCAGTTTGCATTCTTTTTGGAGTTAAGTAACCTAAGCTTTCAAGAAGCAGCTTTCATTCGTTGTGAAAACTGCTATTCATCACCCCCAAATTTGAAAGTTGGAAGGGAGGGATCATGAATGGTCCTGGATGCAGGTGAGCTAAGTCTTGGCGTGATCTTGGTATGAATGCACACCCCCTCCATTTGTAACAGATTCTGGAGCCTTGTTTTGTTACCAGGGTAGGTTAGATATTTTCCTGAGATACTGGAAATAATGGTGCTTTGAGTGCTTTTTGCTCTCCTGGAGAGTGCTCTCCTGTTGAGCATATTTGTATGTCCTGACTTGTCGAGTGGGTGTTTACATTCAGAGCTTTTGGCATCTGATTCCTTCACACAGTTTGTGTATGTACAGATGCTGTGAGAAGCTGAGACAGCTTTCACCTCTGATACATTTGAGGAGAAAAACAGGGAAGCAGAGCCAATGGAGGTAAAACAGTCTGTTTTGTAGTGCAGTGAATATAGGGTTGCTCTTTCGTGCAGTGCAGCAGTAGTGGTTGAAGGGGTCTCTAAGTGGGGGAAATCCCAAAGACTGCAGGTTAAACCACTCTCCTCTGAGTTGGGACATATCTGAAGCACAGTCAAATAAGAACAAATCAATTACAGTCCTGTGCCACTACCTCATAGGTCTGCATACCTTCCAAGGTGTGTAGTTGTGAATATTGTGGAGTCATAAAATGACTTGTATTGGAAGGGACCTTAGAGAATCATCTTGTTCCAACTACCCTGTTGTGGGCAGGAATGTCCACTAGATGAAGTTGCTTAAAGCCCCATCCAGTCTGGTCTCGAACGCTTTGAGGGATAAGGCATCCACGACTTCTCTAGGCAGCATGCTCCAATGCCTCACCACCCTCACAGTAAAGAATTTCTTCCTAAAATCTAAGCCAAATCTCTCTTCTTTTAGTTTAAAATTATTTCTACTTATCGTATCCCTATCTGCCCATGTAAAAAGTTATTTTCCCTCTTTTTTTATAAGCACCATTTAAGCACTGGAAGACTTCCTTGAGGTCTCCCTGGAGCCTTCTCTCTCTTCCAGGCTGAATAAATCCAGCTCTCAGCCTGTCTTCATAGGAGAGGTGTTCATCCCTCTCATCATCTTTGTGGCCCTTCTCTGGACACAGTCTAACAGATCCACATCGTTGTTGTGCTGAGGACTCCATGCCTGTTGCAGCTCTCCACGTAGGGTCTCACCAGGGCAGAGGAGAGGGGGAGAATCACCTCCCTCTACCTGCTGACCATGCTGCTTTTTGATGCATCCCAGGAGGTAGTTGACTGTCTGGGCTTTGAGTGCACATCTACAATAAACCCTGAGTCTGTCTCTGTTGTGCTCCTCTCAATGAGTACCCCCAGTCTGTACTCAGGCCTGGGATTACCTCAAACTATGTGCAGCATCTTGCACTTGGATTTGTTGAACTTCATGAGGTTCTCGTGAACCAACTTCTCAAGTTTGTCCAGGTCCCTCAGGACAGTTTCCCTTCCTTCTGCTGTGCCAAGTGCACTGCTTGACTTCATGTCATCTGCAAACTTGCTGAGGGTCCATTTCATCTTACTGTTGTCATTGGTGAAGGTATAAAAGAGCACCAGTCCCAAAACAGAGCCTTGAGGGAGGCCATCGCTGGCTTCCATGTGGATGTACAACTTGTTGACCCCAACTTCCTGGATGTGTCCATTCATCCAATTCCTTATCCACTGAATAATCTTTAAATCTGTGTCTCTCCAATTTGGAGATAATGATGTTGTGTGAAACCCTATCAAAGGCCTTACAGAAGTCTAGGTAGGTGACACCATCTGGTCTTGGCACCCTTGTCAACTGTTGCAGTCACTCCATCTAGAAGGCCACCAGATTGGACAGACATGAACATGAACTCTTAGTGGTTGCTCTAGGCATTAGTACAGAAAGTATATGTAATTATGAAGTATTTTCCTCTGTCCACAGAGGACAACTCTCAGTCACTCAGAAGGTGTTGAGATCACTGTTGGTTTATTGTTTGCAAATGTTTGCATTTACTTTTGTCTCTCCACTTCTTTCCTCCATCTCACATCAAGTGGATACAGGTGGCAAAGTTGAGTCTTGGGCATGCATAATGCTTATACTACATAATCACTGGTGAAGTGTCTGTGTAGGTCATCCAGCATCAGTGCACCAACAAAAGAGAAAAACAAACACCTATTCATGTTTTACTAATGCTTGCAGGGCTCCAGACTTTTCACTTCCTTGGTCAAATCAATAGACTTATCCATAGTGTCATAGAATCATAGGTTGGAACAGACCTTTAAAGGCCATCTAGCCCAATATCCTTGCAGTGAACTTAGACATCTTCCATTCTGGAACACTTGAGGGACTGGGCATCTCTGGGCAACCTATTCCAATCTCTGTTTTTGAAAGGTAGTAGCTGGAATACTCTTATGTTCATATTCTGACTGGTAAATGTTAACTTTTCTTGTTACCTGTTCTCTGTGTGTGGGGGGGGTTGTTTTGTTTTTTGTTTTATTTGGGGGATTTTTTGGTGGGTTTTTTTTTCGGTTTGAGTAGCTTAATTGGTATTTTTATAATACAGGTGTGGTAGTATTTGTGGTGTTCTTGTTATATTTTCTGATGAAAGAGCACTAAGATTTGGATTTCAGAGGACAAAATTTTCCAATGGGGTATTGATGCTCTCAGGAATGAAGTGCTGTGCTACCTTGTATTTTTCAAGATACTGGATTATTTGCATATTAAAATATAAAATGAGTATTGAGCTGGAGAAGTATGAAGGGAGGGAGAGGGAGTACTGAATTTAGAAAAAAAAATCACATGCCACCAAGCAGACACTTTCTAAGAAAAGCATTGCATCTTCATGTACTAATGTCTCGTTTGAAGTCTTTGAAGAGAAGCTTCTATTTTTGGGGGAGGGATGGGGTTTGTATATATTTTTTCACTTTAACTTACCTTCCATGGGTGAATTCAAAGGCAAAACTACAGGTGTGTTCCACTCTTTCAGACCAGGAAAAAGCCTGAACTTGTGCACTATTCCAGGGACAGCTAGCTAGTACTCAAGTAGGTTTTTTGGGTGACAAGCTGCTACAAAGACAGCATGAAGTTTGTTTAGGGACTAAACCAGCATAGGACAAAGAGCCTCTGTGAGGTTCTCTGAAGTCTTTGGATGATCAGGACTGTTGGCTGTTCAGAGCACTGCATTTATCCAGACAAGTTCATGGTACACTGGAGTTCTTCCTGTGTTCCTGAGCAGATCTGTGTTCCAATCACCATTGTGCTGGACAGGAGTGTTCTCTGTGCAGAGGTTTCCAAAGGCTGGAAAACACCTGAATGTTTTGGAAGGCTCACCATGGACTGATCCTGGGATTGGTGTTGGACCTGTGCTGCTGGCTCCCATGAGCAGCATCCCTCATTTGTTATGGAATTCCTGCACCTTACAGGCTGGTTTTGGGGAAGCTCTGTACTGGTGAGATGCAGCCAGACTGCCTTGTTTATGAAATAATGTTTTTGGGGGTTTTTTTTGTTTGCTTTGGTTTTGGTTTATTTTTGTCGGTTTTTGGTTTTGTTTTTTTTGTTGTTTTGGTTTGTTTTTTTTTTTAAACTTTTCAGCAGTGTTCCATGCACTGATTTACATATATTTTATTAAACTTCTGTGTTTGATGTAGTTCTTTGTGAGGAGGGCTTTTGCTTTAAGCATAACTGGGGAAGATTGCTAGAATGTAGTTAACCTTCATGTCAGTGTTCAGTTTCCAGAACTTCCCCGGATGGGCTTGTACACCTTACAGCTGTTAGGCAATTAACCCCAGACTGTCTTGCTGAAATAAGGTGTAGTGCCTGAAATATTTGGCCTTGTGATTGTCTTTCTACCATAGCTACTCCTAATTTATGAGTGAGGATTTGGGATTGCAGTGAACTACATATCCATATTGCTTGAGGAGAGTTTAAAGTGTAAGGTTGTGGCCTCTGGAGGCTGCCAGCAAATGAGAATGACAAATAGGAACATGGAATTAACACAGAAGCATGTTTGCCAGGAGTATTCTCCTTCATTAACAAAAAAAGAAGACAGGAGGAGTAAAAGAAGTTTTAAGGGTTGGTGAATCCCTCTCAGGCAAGTATTCAGCCAAAGCTACAGAATAAATGGTCGTATGAATGGAAGAATGAGTAACCCACTTGGGGTTTTGTTTTTGGGCTTTTTTACTTTCTCAAGATGTCTCTGCAACCTTATCACTCTCTCCCCGTTTTTGTTGTTGTTTTTTTTTTTTTCCTAGTGGAATAATCATGTCTGTTGGGAGAGACTCCTCACAAGCATTATAAATGCTGCAGTGTCATGGCCACTGCTACAAAATCTGAGCTAGTAGGTGGTGTTTCTCTGAAAGCAGTGCCTTTCAGATAGTTTCAGACTTTACATTCTAGTGTACTATAACAACAGGTTTAACAAGATATTCTTCCTTTTGAGCACCGGTTCCAACCCTTTAACTTTTTGGAGGCCCCTTTCTTCTGTTGAGGAAATGTTTTTTTATGATGGTATGTCATGTGCTGTAGTGGAACTTAGACTCCCCAGGGGCTATGTTGAGGTTGCCAAGTCTGTGGAACTACTCATCTTGACTTTGCAGGACTGTTTTCCCTAGGGGAAAATGCAATCATCAGGTTTATTGTATAGTGACAGATGTTTAATTTGTAAATGTCACGGCAACTTCAAGAGCTCCATGTTTGGCATATAATGCTTCAAATACTGATTTTACGTGAGAAGACAACTATGATGTATGGCTGGAATTGCTGTGGTTCTGCTTCCTTTTTCTTTTCAAATTCTTTTGGAGAAAATGGTCCTTAATTCTTGGCTAATACCCCATTACAGTTGAGGTGTGTGCGATGCTTTCTTTTGTCATGATGTGAATTAGGTGAAAATCCTGCTCATGTCTGTCACGTTCAAATGTATTCTGATAGCTCCTTCATTTTCATTGTCTTTCCATGTCACTTGCCTACAGTTTTTGGTACAACTGTGTCTCTGGCCATCCAAAAATATTGTGCTACTACAGTCACAAGGACATTGTGTTGGGTTTTGCAGAACGTTACTCCATGCAACAGATTGGTGCTCTGCTACGAGGCCAAACTCTGCTTGATGTAGTGAAATGCCCTCTGGTGTGGAGTAAATTCATTAAGCTGGGCAGCAGGTGACAATAGGCTTAAATGTGACTTTGACTGCTGTTAATAGATGTTCTTCATGGGCCATCTTAGGACCTTACCCCAACCTACCTTAAAAATGAGTGTGGGATATTACTTCTTTGTGAAATAAATTCATCTGACTGTTGTGTAGTGGTTAAATTCAATTGAGCTGCTTACATTTCTAGTTGTAACTCAATGCCTGCAGCAGAAATATATATACTAAGATTTCTTCATGTCCAAGTCATGTACAGTCTGCACAATATCTGGTGATAATGTATCTCTGCATTTCCATGTTCTTCTACTGGCCTTATAAATTGAATTTTAGACCCCCTGCTGTCTGTGTACTGTATGATTCTCCAGAGTCAAATGTTCTGCCTGTAGTACTTGAAGCAGCTGCATTTAAATATTGATTTTTAAAAATGTGATTCATACTGTGGGAATGTTCAGTAGGGAGAGCTGCAGCCAAAGCAACAGTGTCCAGCTGTGAACCACAGGTGTGGTTCACAGTAAAATTCTGAATTGTGGTTTTACATTGCTTGTCACATGACCATAACAGCCTGTGAGTTGCTGAAAAAATGACTAATTCCTGCATTTGAGGTGAAGGAAGAAAGAGCAAATGTGTAATTTTCTCAGCTGCAGTTATTCTGTCTGATATGTTAATGCAACTACTTTTGTTGTCTCACCACAGATAAATTCTGAGGAGCGTGTTGATACAGCTGATCAGGAGACGGTCTCCTGGGATCACAGTATTCCTGAAGACATAAAGCAAAAAATACAGCCTAAAGAGGTGCCAGCAGAAAGTGTCACTGTCTGGATTGATCCTTTAGATGCTACACAAGAATATACAGGTAGCTGATTCTTGTTGACAAATCATGTGTGTAATTTTGATGTTTGCCTTTTACACTGGAGACAAGATAGTATTTAAAAGGACATCTCTTGTTAAAGTGTCTTATGTCAAAGCTAACATGATTTAATTGAACAAATTGCATAATGAAATCTCTGTAATTTTCCAATTACAACATTTACTTTTATATATTCCAACTCTGAAATTACTTTGGTATCCTTTCAACTAAGTAATTGCTATAATAAATGGTAACAGTCAGTTATGGATTGTACCAGTATTAAACGTCTCTTTATTTCAGTGATTACTGTGGCAACTCTAGGTATCTTAGATTTTTGGTTTTGTTTATTTAAAGGGAATACTAAATAAATATCCTGTTTAACTTGATATAATTAATTTTTTGTCATTTTTTAAAAAAGCATGCATAGTTCAGTCTTCCCCCTTTTCAAAGATTTTAGGATGTTCATAAGCAGTTCAAGGCAATCTAACTAAAATTCTTGCTAATAAGTACTAAGGAACAACTAGAAAAATGGGATTCTTTGTTTTGTGACTATGTAATTGGCACAATTATCCTTTCCAGTGGATGTTCTTTGATTTTTGAATTATCACTTTTGAACCAATAGAGTATAGCAGGTGAGGCAGAGAAGGGAGAATAGAGGGGCACAGATTTCCAGAAAATACCTGTTGCATAAGACATAGCTGTTAGCATTAGATCTGGTAGGAGTACAGATTCCATCTACTGAACAGCAAAAATTGCTGGAAAACTGAAAAGTCTTCAAAGTCTTTTGAAAACTGAAAGGTTATTTGAAGATACATCAAAGTTGCATAACTGCAAGAGGCAGAATGTAAAGTAGTCTTCAGAGAATAATCTGAACAATCTCCTGTCTGTTTTCCTTTTGTGTTCTTGGCATCTGATTGTAAACTTGCTCACTTTCTTGTTTTGCCCACAGAGGATCTTCGGCAGTATGTCACAACTATGGTTTGTGTGGCTGTAAATGGCAAACCAGTAATAGGTGTGATACACAAGCCCTTCTCATCATATACAGGTACCTTCATGCCTTCACCTATTTCCATCATAGTCAGTCATAGTATTAATTAAAATTAGATGTTTGAGAGAACATCTACATCTGTGGGTGTGAGAAAATACACCTTCTCCAGCAGCAAAAGGGCACTGCAGCAGACCACACAATTAGAGCTGTAGTTGTGTTCTGAGCTATAAAACCACAAAGGAAAATGCCATCCTTGTTTAAAATAAAAATTATGCATTCAGAACAATCTAACTGAAAATATTTTTAAGATCCCTTTGATTACAGTGCTTATAGCAAACAAACAAAAAAAAAAAGTTAAACCTACAAATACTGACCAGTTTCATGTGTGCTTTTAGTCTTTAGCAAAAAAGAGTACTCTGCTCACTTAGCATAATAACTTGGGTCTGTGATAATATACCCAGGAGCTGCTGTTTATTTAGTGTGAATAAAAATAGATTGAATAAAGATCTTAATGGCAACCGTTTGTATGTAGCAGGCAAGACTGTCTAGCATAGCCTTATTGATTATCTCACATGCTTTTAATGCCACAGCTGTCAAGTAATTAATTCTTTAGTATTAATGATATATCAGGGAGCATTGCTGCAAGTTTTGCAATTTGCATGCACTTCTGAAAGCTTCAGAGTAGTTTAAGTATTCATGTCTTACTGTGTATTTAAACAGGAATTTCTGTTTACATTTTCCCTTAGGCAATACTGACCTCTAGAGTTCTGAAGTTTTACAGTAGATCTGGCACAAAAAACAAAGTGAATAAAGGCATTTTGTATTTGTTGTCCTTTTTGGCCCACTAAATACTCAACATTTGGTGCTAAATACCTTGCTGTCTATAAATATGAATTTAATTACCAGTCACTTAAGTATGTGCTATATTCCAATATGCTTCAAGAATCTTGGAGATGTTGGAACATATTTTTTTAGGTGTCAATACCTATCTGAAGAAATGGGTTTTTAGCATTGTAATGTTGAGAATTTATATCCTTTGATAATAGTGAAGTGTGCAATGTTCAGACATGGAGTCAGATGGGATGCAATGAATTCTGTCATTCTGTGTGACAAGTATTCATTTTCCAAGCTGGAAATACTGGTATGTTTTGAGTCAGATTGTTCCTAATACTACCACACGAATTCAAAGCAATAAAGGGCAGTCAGCATTGTTATTACACAGAGCTCAGTCTGTTGCCAAACAATCTGTCTCTCTACTGAGATGAAATTGCTGGGTAGTTTACTAAGTAAATGTCAGATTAATGGTTAGAGGATGCCACCTACCAAGCTTGGCTTTGAACTCCAGGATGAAACAAGTGGGAAGTTGTGGATTCTAAATTCAGTTCTCTGAAACATAACATCAAATATTTTTCTTTGTAGCACTATCCTCCTGAGCTATTTCTTTCTTTAGCATTACTATTCTTCTGAATAAAATAACTCCATAGCATATTTGGTGTCTGCTTTAAAGGGTAGTGGGGCTTTTTGTTCTTACATAAAAACATTGTCTGAGGAAATATTGGATGTATTTCTGGCTAGGAACCATCCTTTTAACTTTGGTGGCTTTGGTTGCAAATTCTAAATATTAGCTACTTGGGAGTTTTCCTCTTACTCTGTCTTTCGGAAGAATCACACAACAGCCAGGCTTGGTATAATGCCATATGCACCAACGTGTGTGTGGCCTCTTTCTCTTCACTTGTGTGCACATGTGGATATGCACCCCATCCTCTGTCAGCCCTACCTTTCTCTTTTACAGTAGTGAGAGATATTAAGTCAGAGGTATCAGTTACATATGATTAAATAAGTACCCTTTTATCCTCACACTTAACAAAGATTGTCTTTTGGAAATCTTAGCAGAATTTTTGTTTCTCTTGTAGCTTGGGCAATGGTGGATGGTGGGTCAAATGTAAAAGCTCGTTCCTCCTACAATGAGAAGACTCCAAGGATTATCGTGTCCCGTTCCCATGCAGGAAAAGTTGAGCAGGTTGCACGGCAGACATTTGGAAATAAAACTGTGATAATCCCTGCTGGTGGAGCAGGTTTGGTTCTTTAAACACTCTATCGATTTTATTGCTTCTGAATGTTTTAATGGTGTAGCTGTTACTAGACAGAAGGATGTACTGTGGTGTCTTCTCTTTTTCCTCTTGCCTTTTGATCTTCACATCACTGAAAGCAAACACTTGACAATAGGGACAAAGTTTTTCCTGTATTTAGCAACCTATATGCAAACTTGGTTCAGACTTCAGGCTGTTCACAAGTCAGTATGTTGCTGAGTCTGAACCTGGGCCAGCAATGTTGTTGTGGTCCTTTCATTGAAACACACTGATGTGTGTTCATGGAAGGTACTGATGCCTCAGTGGGAGAAAAAGGGTTGTGTGACCACAGGCATAATCATGGAAGACAATCTGCTGGTTGTTAGTTAGCTGTTAGTATGGTTGATTTAAAAAAATTAAGGAAAAGGCCATTAAAGTTTGATACTGTTAATTACATTTATGTCAAAAGAGAAAATTAGTACTACTAAAGTCTATTTTTATCTGCCTCATACTCAATTTAAAGAAGATTTAGAGTACTTTTTACTTATGCGATGTCTTTGTACATGTTACTGACAGAGCATAAATGGGAGGCAGTAGTGTGAACAAGAGCAGTTATAAAGTCTCAGAAAACCTGCAAAATTTTATTTTTACAGAAATGTATCTTTTTGTGTCTTTAACGTGAAAAGCCAGAGCTCCCTTACAGATTGTTTAGTCAAGAAGGTCTTGCATTGCTTCTTTATAATGACTCTAAGTGACAGAGATAGTGGAAGTGTAACTGATTATAGCAGGTCTTTCCCATGGCTTGATTGTTCAAGAAGATGAAGAAATGAACAGATTAATGAAACACGAATATTGGTGGAAGAGCTGAAAAGTTGAAAAAAATCCATAAAAGAATGAATACTGTTTTGAGCAATTACTTTGTACTGCATAATGAATAATAAAGGGGAATGCCCTGGGATGATTTGCTTTAATAAAGAGTGGTGTATACATCTTCCTTCTGTTGAAATAAAAAGCCAGGGAGAGAATGATAGACTTGAGCATGACACAGGGATTGAGACATGAATGAGTAAACATAAGAGCAGAACTATATTTGAGTTTCTGGTCTTGTTATTTTAATGTGTTTTGACAGGAAGGCTTGGCTTAATTTTTTTTTTTTTAACCTCTCCTCATTTCTTCTAGGTTATAAAGTGTTGGCCCTCCTTGACGTGCCTGAAAAGAATCAAGAAGAAGCTGATGTGTATATCCATGTCACCTACATTAAGAAGTGGGACATATGTGCTGGAAATGCAGTGTTGAGAGCATTGGGTGGCCATATGACTACCCTGACTGGTGAAGAAATCAGCTACACTGGCTCAGATGGGAATGAAGGAGGACTTATAGCCAGTATCAACATGAACCATAAAGCACTAATAGAAAAACTTCCAGATCTGGAAAAAACATCACACAAATAAGCATGACTGATGGAGAAGTACAAGTTGTGCTTTTGTAGCCTACAGATGCTCTGTCTGAAGAAGCAGGTGTGAAAACCTGCTGGAAAAGATGCACAGCAAAGCAGTTTGGTGTGGGTTTGGGGACTATATCTTGCATTGGGTTTTGTCAGTGGTGGTATTTAAAAAGAATAAAATAATAATAATAATTGGAAGTAGGAAGGGGACCGATGGTCTCACACATCAGTTTTCATGTTTTATTTTTTTCAGACTGTTTTCATGCAGTTCTTATACTCAAGGTGCATTTACCATATATGTATTGGTGAACATAGGTGAACTAAAGAAAAATCCAATTTTTTTTTTTGTGAAATAACCTAAGTATTTCTCACAGGAATTTCTTGAAACCTTTTACATCATACTGTAGTTTTAGCAATTCCATAATAAATTAGGTAGGAACAAAGTTTGATTTGTGTAGGCATCTGATAACTGTAAACGGTTTATCAGGAATCATGACCTTGTATTTTGTATCCCCTGAATGGAAAGCACAAAAAGGTTAATTCAAATCTATATGCAGCAACAGTTTATCCTTGACAGTGTGGCACTCTCTGCTTTTTAAGAGAAAAAAAGAAATGTTCTGTACTAAATGGACTTCTTTCCTGAAGATGTAAACCAGTTTTAGTTCAGGTGGGTTGTGAATATCAGTGTTTTATTAATCAGTGTAATTATTTCCTTATACCTTTTTAAAAGAAGGCAGTGTTTCCTTGTATAGTTTTTAGCAGTTGCTTCTTGTCCTTGATTTCTGCAAACAGTGTTGAAGATGCATGATAAATTTTTCTCTAATCTAGGGCTTTTTCATCGTGTGGTGTTTGTGCCTATAGAAGCAGCCTCTTCCTTCACTACTTGTTATTTTGTTTGCTTGGGTTTTCTTTCCATTGGACAGAGTCATAGGGAATGAGTTAACAGAAATAGGAGGTTGACTGGTTATTTCCATTTCCAACACAAGGTATAAACCAGCACTTTTTCTACAGCTCCAGGAATAGCTTTGTCTTTTTAGCTTCCAGCACACTCTTTTCTGCAGAAAGCTCTTCAGCCATTCCAAACAGCTTGTGCTTATTTGGTTTGTGGTAATTTACAGAGTGAGGAGAGACCATTAGAGCTTGAATCTGCTTAATCAAGTTTGAAGAACATGTGGCACTTGAAAATACAGCAGGGTCTGCAAATCCTTACTGAAAAATGTTCTTTGCAATCCAGTACATACAGAACAGAACGTGGGTCCTTTGATATCAAATGACAGTTTGTTGTACCTCTAAAATATGTGGACTTCTGTCTCCAAACATGTCTGCATTGTTGTTCTCTTCATCCCCCTGAAAGATTTCAGAAGGTTAAAATGTATGTGTTATTTGAATTATTGGAAAATAAGCTGCCCATCTCTCCTCAAGAATGCTAAAATTCTTAGTTAATATAGATGGTTTCTGTTCAAAGTTTGTTCAGTCTAGGCTTAGGCTACTTGATCCAAACCCTTAATTCTTTAATTCTAAATTTTTCATATTGTTAATGAGAACTGCTGTTCGGATTAAAAAGAGGTTTTTCTCCTTAGGTCAGTAGTGGAGAATGTTTAGATACTGCTTTCAACTTCTAACTGAAGTTCACATTTCCAAAAGACCTCCCAGATCTTGCATAACTGCAGATACAGACTTTTATTTCTTAAACTTACTGGCAAAGGAGACTGAAGCTAAGTCTTACAAGCCTTTTGGTACAGATAGTTTTCGGAGAATTTCTTTTCCAACACAAACACTAATGCTGCTCTTTGAAAATAACTTTTACACATGTAGATAATACACAAAGCAATTTTACTTTCAGTTCTTAAATTTAAGAAACTACTATATGCTGTGACAAATAAGTGATCATGCCCTTTTTAAAAAGGATCTGATTTATTACAAAAAGTTGTTGAGCTTCCAAACTTCAGTGAAGAATAAAAAAAATATTTATCAAGATTTTAACATTTTATAAGAGTGCAGCTTTTTAAGGCTGATTTAAATGTCTTAAAGCCTAATTTAATAAAAAAAAGCTGTTTGTATGTTTATTTGTTAAAGAACGTGGATTAAAATTTAAATATAAGAAATAGCCATAGCTAGCCTAGTATAAAAACCTGATTGTGTCACAGAGATGAAATGCACAATATTTAAGTAGGAAATTAAGATAAAATCTGTGGCAAGTTGGGGTTTTAGAATCTGCTTGAAATCCTATGTAAACATCATGAAAATGGGACTGCTTTTATTTTGAGGAATGCTTCTATCACTTCTTGTATAAGCTGTGATCAGACTTCCTGTATGGGAAGTGAAAAATGTTACGTAATATACAAGGGCTTACTTGTGTCTTAGTTGACGACAGACCAGTGAACAAAAGTATTTGCCTAAGTTATTTTTTCTTAGGAAAACAAAGTACCTTAGGAGAGGCCCTCCTTTCCTTCCTCCCACATGCTGGCTAAAATGCCTAGCCTTCCGTTAGGAAGACTTGTGCTTGTTTAGACACATTAATGTCCTAAATTGCTTTGTTGCAATGGGTCCCAGTGTTCAGTACCTTTCACAGGGGACCATTACTGGCCTGATCTTACCCCTGGTGAAATTGAGGAAAATGTGAGAGTGTGGTGCCCAGTTAATTACTTGGAGTAGATCCTGAGCTCATAGAGCTTTAGCACAGTTGAGGGCTAAGTAGTGCTTGTGGTCTCCCAGTGAAATTTAGAGTAGCTGCTTTGGTGTGAGAATAGGTGAACAGCTGGTGAATACTAGTTTCAGAGGTCTTTTTGCAATAAATGTAACTCTTATGCAGACCAGCAAGTGTTCACAAGTGCTTGCTTAGTGCACACATCCCAGTACACTTTCTCTGTGTAGTGTTAACACTCAGTGTGTCATTTCTTTGACTGTGTTTACACTCCATTCTGAAACTTCTGCTTAAGTTCTGGCTTGGTCTCATCAGTGTGGATGTGACTTAACCTTATGCCTAGAGGGTAGGAAATCATACCATACCCACATCTCACTGCTGGGCTAAAGACAAGTGTTCTTTACGTCTTAGCCTTTTACACGAGGCTGTCACACACCATCTTTCGGGATGTTATTTAAAACAATTGCATGTTGGAGGTGGGTCCTACAAAAGTATATATTTTTTAAAAATATTAATTAAAAAAAATCATAATAGCATTCTAGCTCCAAATAAAGGAAGTAAGAGAATGTATTATTTTAGCATCGGTTTTCCAATGATGAATATTTTGGGTGGCTATTATGATTAAGGTGGTTGCAAGTGAAATTATTTTAAAGCTGTATGTATTTTCTCTTTTTCATTCTTCTAAAAAGAGTGTATGATAGCATAGATAGTACCTGGTACTGTACCAAGAGTTCTAGCTTTCATTTCTTGAATGAATGTTTTCTAAATAAATGGACACAGAAATAAATGGGTTGAATATTATATTTAACTGGTTTTGAGATTAACCTGTTTGCCAGACTTTTTCAGATGGATTTAAGAGCTGTTTGTTCTGATCTACAGAGCACTTAATGAAAATACTTAGCAGATATGTCATACTTGGATAATGAATTAACCATATAGGTAAAGCTGCAAAGTTACCTAGTGATATTGTTCCATACATTTACTTCCTGGTTGTTACAGGGGACAGATTTTCTAATTGGCTTCAGGTGTGAGAAAAGTTTTGATTTTTTTTTTTTTAATGGCCAATGGCTATATATCAGAGATGAGGAGGGGAGTCAGTACTGGGGTTCATCTCTGCCTTTTTGTTTATAAATAATTGTATTCCAATGTCTTTGTAGCATCCTATTATCTGTTTGGGTTGTACAACAGTAGTGCAGTATTGTAAACTCTTGATTTGAAGTCTAAAACAAGGAGACCACATCTCCCAAGAATTTTGCAGTGAGAAGTGACCAGGTGTCATTCTGGGCCACTGCTGTGTTGTGCCAGCAGGAAATGGCTGCTTCATTGTCTCCTAGATGTCATTCCAGTAGCAGTTTCCCTCAGAGAAAACTGCTTTTCTGGGCTACTGTCTCCCCAGTTATGCCCAACCTCTTTGTAGATCTGTTTTCTGAAGTAAACTAGAGCAGTGGAAAGAAGCAGATGGCTGTGCTGAAGAAGTTGCAACAGAGGACAATTATTTTTTGTTTCTTTATTTTAAATAGCGTTGATTATTTCGTGTCTCTTGTCTTTCAGGGGTTAGATAATGATACAGATAAGATTCAGTGGGCCATAAATAAATGCCTGTGGGATTTTAAGCCCAAGCAGGAGGAGGGTAGGAAGGACTGCCTCTAACCAAGGCAAACCTGAATGGATGGTTTTCAGTCAGGGCACTCATGCTGAGCCTTTCTTCAGTGATTTAGTGGTTTAGGCCCTTTCACACAAACAATTACAGATTTAACTTTGCCAAAATATCACTGATAGTCTTGTCTTTTAATCTGCTTTCCTCAATGATAAAACTGTACTATATCTGCTTCACTGTAATGTAACTCACTGAGATGTGGTAACTGAGGTAACAAGTCAATTACTTGACTTGTGAACCACAACTTTTTTATGGCAGCTTTTACAATGATGTCCTAGTACTTGATGCAAGTGTCTTCCCACTCCACGAGCAGGTCATGCACCCATGATAAATATTGAGAAGCTATTGGAGCCTTATGTGTTATGGTTTTCAGGTGCCACAGCAGCTTTCAGCTCTTCTGTGAGAAGTGCTCGTCCAGTTTCCTTCTGAGGCTCTCTCTGGATCCAGTAATTAGTGGCCACTTTTCCCTCTTTGCTCTTCCTCTCTGTTCCCTTCTGATCCTTCATCCTTTCTTAGTTGATGTGGCCAAGAAAAATGAGATATCGGAGGTGAAGACAATCCCAGAGTGAGAGGACCCCAGCAGTCAACTCTCCAATTTATCCTGAAGCTGGTAATGTTTGGGACTAAGGCCCAAGGTAGTGACTGATTCTACCAGAAGTGGAATAGTGGAATAGCCAATGAAATAGTGGGAAAGTGGAGAGGAGATGCAGTTAAGGGTAATGAACATACAGAAAAGATGCAGGTAGACTAAGAAGAAGTTAAACACCCAGAAAGAAGGAGAAAATGGTTTTTCAGTATAATGTTCCAAGTATTTGGCTTTGGTGGCTCCCCTGGGTGCAGAGCTTCTTTGCTTATGAAAGAGGCTGCATTGGCCCTCTGTGAAAGGCTTGATTTTGTTGAACTCAATAGCAGTATTCCAACTGAACTCAATGTGAGCAGCACCAAGCCAGATAAAACAGGAACAGTAAATTAAGCTAAATTCTGAAAACCTCAACCTCTGTCAATAGAACAACCAACCTGGGTTGTGTTAAAGTTGCCTCTTAACATCTTCAGTCTGCATTTGGAAATGTCATCCCAGTGTCTGAGGTTCTAAGTCTTTCAGGTTTTTTTGTGGTCTACAGCTGATAGAGCCCACTTTCAGGTAACGGTGTTTTCTACCCCCATTGTTCCTTATTTGCAATTCACATTTCATTTTTTCTCTCCAAGGGATTAGCAGCACTCCAGCATTTTTACTGTTGTCCCACCAAATTGTATTAGCATTTTCCATTTGTGTGCCAAATTGAAATAACAATTCTATAAATAAATTCTCTGAAAATACTGGTCTGTAAGAGTGTTTTTCTGTATTTTGTCTTTCTAGGGGGTATTTATTGTTTCTTTGTGCTCCAGATTTTTTTTTCCAGTAATGCATATCATGTTGCTTCAGTTGTGCTGTATCCATCTTGTGTGTGAGACTTCCTGCCTGAGGAGTTACTGATAAGTTCAGCCAAGTTTATGATAAATATAATTCAAGATCTCTACTGGTTTTGTTTTCACACTGTGAAAGCTGGTCGGTTTGTGAAAGTGGGTGCTTAGAAATCTCCCAGATACTATTGCTCTTTGGTTCTGAAGAAGTTTTCCTTCCAACATCGTTTCCACATCTCTTCCTAATTACGTTACGCCATTCTGCTCAAGTCTCTTGTTCCCATGAGAAAGTAGTAGCAGGGTAGTAACTGTACCATTATTAGCCCTTATTCTATTAATGTCCCACTCTCCATAAGTGAAAACATGGAGCAAGTTGAAAGATCCTTTAATGTCCCACATCAGTATGGCATTTTGGGCAGTTCTTGGATGCAACTTCAAATATGTTCCTTCTCACCAATATATGGAAGACTGGATATGCAATGAAATTGTCTGTCATCCTGGACTTAGGCAACATATGCCACAGAGTTGTACGCAGATGTTTTGAAAACCCTGGATTATGTGTCATCTAACAAGATCAGGAATTTGGAGTCTGTTGTGATGCTCCAAAATACACAAGAAGTTGCAACCCAGAGGAGGAGGGAATCTTCCCATCTTGCAGAGTGAGTAAGTGCATGACTGTGTGCATGTGGTACATGGCTTGTTGTAAACAGTTGTATCCTTAGAGGAAGCCTGAAAGGTTCAGATGGAGATGGATATGTGCTCTTTGCTGTCAGCTGTTTACATGAGGCTCTCAAATGTGCGTTTCTCGCACCTTATCTATCATGTACTGCCCCAGGTGCAGCATTTTGCAGATTTCATTATTTAGAGCAGTGTGAAAGGTAATGTGTAACGCTTTATAAAAACTATACAGTCCATGCTAGCATCCTGCTTCTCAACAACATAAACCAAATTTATGTCTCTTGTTTGTCTGTTGGGTCAGCTTCTTGCATATAATGTGTTCCACAATTTCTTGTTTCTGTTTATTCTCTTCAGACAATCATGCTGTCCCATATTTGATTCATAAATGTAAGCTAAGCTTGTTTTAAAATGCAGTAAGTTTAGTTTATGCTGTGCATGCCTGAGAACTACTTGTATGTTTCTTTCTTTGTACGGTAGTAAGACTGTCCTGAGTAGACTTCACATCTATTGGCACACAGATGTCTTGCACACTAAGTACATCCTGCACACAGAATATTTTGAGCTGGAAGCAACCCACAAAGAGTCTAACTCTGAAGTGAACGGCCCATAGAGGGATCAAACCCACAAGGTTGGAATAATTTGCAAAATTGTGCTCTAACCAACTGAGCTGAAGGTTTTTCAGTCGCTAAAAGTTCTCCTACAAATGTCGGTTCATTTGCAGTGCTACAATAATCAAATTGTTTTCCAGGATAATGCTGCACAGAAATATTTTAACTTGTTCTGGGCCCTAACTCAGTTGCTTAAAGGTATTCTAGGAGTCTGTGAGTCAAAGACAATTTATGATCCCCAGGCAAAGGGCTGAAGTTCTGCTGCAGAGGATGGAAGTTTGACCTGGCACCAGCAGTGGGTACGGTAACGGAGATTGTACAGTCAGGTGGCTGGGAAGGGACTTTGGGAATGCTTTGCAATCAGGGCAGAAAAAATGGAGCGTCTCCCCATCACCTCTGCTGTAGGCCTAATCCTGGTGACCCTTTACTCGTGATACATCTTAAGTAAAATTACTCCAAATTAATTCTTCTAAATTAAGTGCTGTGATCTAAATGAAAAGCACAACAAACATTGTGCTAAGAGGTAATAATTCTGTTAGGGAATGAACAGAGGTGAAACTAGGCAAATTTGGCTCTTACATTTGAAAACTGCTAATTTTTCTTCGAAAGGGATCTGTTCATTACGGAATTAAGGATGTGCTAAATTTGCAGTGCTCTAATCTGATCTCCACCCGGGCTGAGTGGGTAGGTTCTGTTTGTATTTGCAGAGGGACAATAACATGGGGCACATTCTATTTCTGCAAAGGGAGAGTGTACAACTAAAATAAATGAAGGGGATGTATTAGATATAAGACCTGTACTAGGGGAAAGGCAAGTGCTTTAACCTGCTTCCTATAATATTCTGGAATCTTAATACCTGAACCTCGTGGAGATATTTGTATCAGCAGTAAAGATTTTAGTTTATTTTAGCAAAAGTAAAATATTTCTTGTATGCAATGTTTTCTACTGGAACTGAACTGAACTAAGCCAGATCTCTCTTTGCTATTCTAATAAGATACCGATCTTCTCTCACAAAAATAGTTTTATGCAGGTGTAACAATGGCTTTTGGAACCTAAATTGCACTCCATCCTAATAGATTTAGACCAAGAACACTGCCTGCAGCAGAAAAGCTTTGTGTTGACGCTGGGCTCTCTAAAGGGCTTAGAACAGAGGGGAGTAGAGGCCAGTAGAGGGCTCTGTCTTTTCATTAATCCTCTGAAGAGACAAAAATATCTTGGTGACTATGAACTTACATGCCTATTTCATTTCTTACAAAGAAAAGTCACCTTTTTTTTTTCCTCACTTGTGACATGTCTTCAGTTAAGCAGGAACAATTGATACAATTAAGTCTTCCTTCAAGACAGCAAAGAACAGATTTCTTTTTGGCCTTTCTTAAACATGAGAGCAATTGTATCCATCCTTATCTGGAAATGTTACATCTTGAAGCAACTCCATCACACATTTCCAGGCTCTTTCTGGCAACTGTGCTTGCAAGAACAGTGACCACACTAATATTTTATCAGCTTCTTGCCGCTGAAGTTGTTTGGAGTTTGTTTTTCTTATCTCTTGTCACTACATTTGTTGTTCTCACATGCAGGGAAAAAAGTAAGTATTTTTCTCTTTCAGCCTTTTGCAGGAAGCTAGCTGTGCTTTCATCCACAATTGTCTTCTGGTACTGTATTAAAAATGTGATATTACTTCTTTCTTTGCATTGCCTTTAATTTGTACCACATGGACTTCTAGTGACTGTCACCTCCAGGCGTCTGGAACGCAGAAAAAAAGAAAGGCCTGTGTGCCCCTTGCTCCAGATGTCCAGCTAAAGCAGGGGTGCATTTTTCTCCACATACTCTGATTTAGTCAAACCTGAGGCAAGATGAGAGAGAGGAGTAATTCTGAAGAACATCCATTTGCTAAGTCCCAAACTTCATTCTCCTGCAAGGAATGGCTGCTCCCCTAGTGAAAGCCAATGTAAATGTGTCCTTGTCTGCCAGAGGGATGGTACAGATACCAGAAAGTCTAATAACGACAGCAAACAGAAGAGCTGGGGAAAGCTAAGCATCTTAATTTGAAACAGAGAGCTAATTTGGGAGTTGTCATATATATGTGCAAGTAATTCCTTCTGTTAATTGCATATAGTTGCATATTTAAGTGCAATATTTAAAATGTGAAAATGAAGTTCCTTAGCTATTTTGGGGGATGAAAGAGAATTAAGAAAGCTAGTGTTAACAAAAAAAAAAAAAAGAAAAGGAAGCACTGTCCATTTGTTTGAGCAGCTGTCCACCCTATAAATTGAGATGCTTTGAATCATTGAGTATTTCTTGGTCTGTGCTCATCAGAGGCAGTTTCTGCAGTGCAGTCTCTCTGCATCAGGACTTGGCTGAGCTTTGCTGTTTGTCTGTGGGGGTGGGCTGAGGGTGGTGGTTCATTGTCCTACATATTGGCTGAGGTCATCAGAGGCAAGGCCATCTGCAGACTTGCTGAGGGTGCACTCAGCACCACTGTGCCACTGATGAAGGTATTAAACAGCACTGGTCTCAGTGTGGGCCCCCGAGGGGCATCACTCATCACTGAGCTCCATCTGACCTCTGCCCTCTGGATGGGACCATCCAGCCAATTCCTCATCCACTGAGCCAACTCCAACCACCAACTCCATACTTCTCCAACTTAGAGAGAAGGATGATGTGGGAACCGTGGTAAAGACCACTAAACCAAATATTTAGTATGAACATTTCATATCAAAATTAGATGAAAAATCATTATGATGATGAATTGACAGTCGGGAAGAAAATATCCATCACTAGTATTTAATAAAACTTACTTTTAAGCCAAAGCAGAAAAATTGCATAGATTAATTACTTAGGTTTTGGTTTGATTTGTGGTTTTTTGTTCTTTTATTTGTAGGTGTTTTTTTGCTTGAACTAACATCCATTAAGATGGAAATTTATTAAAAATACAAAGTTCACTCTTTTATGTTTCAATATTTCTGTATTGTATTTTAGATGCCTAACAGACAAAGTACAGGGAGTTTGCTTGAAATGGCAATGAGCAATTAATGCTTCAACTATGTTTTCAGTGTTGGAGAACCCACTCATCTGTATTTGTTTGCCATGACCTAGTTTGTGGATGACACTATTAAAAAATGGGACAAATAATGTAAATCAAAAGATTTTCAGGATCAACACTGCAGTCCTTTCAACATCTCTAGAAATAGTCTTCTCCTAATGGAAAAACCTTTTATTTCACTATACTAAATATTAAAATTCTTGATAGTAACAGACTGTTTCTGTGTCCTTCCTTTTTAAACCATCAATAAATCTGAGTGTTTCTTTACATTTTCAAAGGAACAGATCTGAGCAATATTACATGCTTTTTTTAACACTTCTACCTTCACAAGTGTGGAATAAAAATGACAAGGGAATTTCTTAGATCAATATGATCATATGCTTCTTGTTTTAAGTGGTTCACTGTAGTAATCCTTCTCCTATGTCACCATTATGGTACCCTTAGTTACAGAGTGGACAGAACATCTGAGACTCTTCAGATGATGGGTTTCATCCATTTCCTGCTGCTTCAGTACAGCCATTTCTCCCTAAAAAATTTGAGCATTAGCCAAAGGCTATAAGAGTATTACTTTAGGGAGAAGTTCAGACCATCCTCTCTGTAAGGATATGAGGAGGACTCAGGCTCTGTTTCCACCTTGTAAGCCTAAGTGGAAACCCTTGATATTTATGCAGGTGAAAGTAGTTTTGTCGCAGGACTGTTTCGTGTCTTGAAGGCTCTCTGAATCATTGTGTGATGGGGTTTGACTTAAATCTAAACTGCATTATTCAGCTGATTGCTACAGTGGAAGGGTTTGTGAGTCCTTAATCAGAACTGCAAATACTTGAATGCTTTGAAAATCTTTCCAGGGTGAATTCCCACAGAACTCCCTCATAAGAACATTCAGAATGGGAATTTAAAGTAGAATTAAATTACAAAGTTCTAGTTTTTGTCTCAGATGTATGACTGTTTTTGGCAAGAGTAACTTTTGAATTTCCCTTCTTTGTGTTGATATTAGAATAGGTATATTTCTGAGCAGTTTTTATCAATAAATCCATTGGATGTCTGAAACTTCAGAGACAATTGTGCTTTTCTATTTTTTTTAGAGCCCTTGGTTTGCTCCAAGTACTTTATGCATAAAAAGGAAAAGGAACAAGTCTGCAGAATGATTTCTATGATGGTGGAAGCAGATTTGAAGACAAAATCTGTTTTCAGTTTCTCTTCTGTTATAAGGCATTAAATTATTTATATCTGATCTAAAAATCAAAACCTTTCCAAATTGCTACTTCCTTTCTTTCCTTCTCAGTTCCTGGTACATGACTGCATCCTAGTAAGCAGAAACTTGTGCTGGAAGATTAACTAGGAAAGGATTGGGCTAATGTCAGGCGAATTTGAGCAGTTCAAGGAACTTTCAGCTCCTCTGTGCTATAGACAGTACAAGCAGAGGCAGGGGTGCATTTATCGAGTGGTACAGAGTGTCCTCCACTCTGCACTGAAAGGGCCAAATTGTAGGGAATTAGCAGCTTTTCCTCTTTGGGCTATATGTCTGGAGTCTGGGACAGACTTGGTTTGTGAGCTCATAGAGCAGTTTGTCCTCCTCTGCCTCCATTTTGAGTTAGAAAATTTTGAATTACATTTAGAAAATTTCTTTTAGAATGCAGAATAATGGCAACTTTAAAAATGAGCATGAATTTATACCTGTGTTGATCTTACTAGCAAAGATCTTGGCCTAGCAAAGAGGTCAAGGTTTATTTAAATCTTTCCTGTTGCAATTTACTCTTTTTGAGAGTGCTAAAGTATCACACAGTCATTCAATAAGTGCTAAAAAGAAGTGTCAAAAATTGATGTTCCAATGCTTTTCTTTTTTTCTTTTGAGGTGAAAGAATGAACCTTTGTATAGAAAAGTAAGCTTCTGGTGGACACCATAACATGTGCCAGGATCACGGTCTCATTGCGAAAAAAGGCAAAGCACATGCAAGGTGTAGCATGGCCAGTAGATAAAGAGAAATTATGACTATTAAAAATTATGACTGTCCTTGTTATTACTACTGTTACTTGGGCTTATAGCAGAGAGAAGGGAAAGCTAAGAGGCAATTTGATAGCAGCTTGAAGCATAGCTACAGAGATATCAGGGTTACACCCTTCTTGGCAGTTGCAGAAGGTGTAACAAAAGGCTTCAGCAAAAACTTCTCTGTGGGAGTAGGATGTGGTTTCCAGGCTTGGAGGTTTTCAACATCATGCTGGATAAAACTATGAACAACCAGATCTAGATCTGGTGACAGTTGTGTTTGAGCAACCTCTGGGATGGTTGGACTACTGACCTTTAGAAATCCCTTCCTCTCAACATTTCTTGTGCATGTGAGATTAAGATTAAAATGTTCTGAAAAGCTGGGGGGAAAGCCCTCTGGCAGGACTTTTGGGTCCCCTAGTATTACAGAAGGCTTCACATGGCTAGCACATGGGTTTCACTGCCCCCTTTAAGGTCCTCAAGCTGTGAGCACTCAGAATTTCTACAAGTTCTGGTCAGATCATCAGAGGATAGCTGTGGAAGTAGGTAGCTCTCATTTAATGTGTCGCAAAAAGAGTTCTGAAACAAAACTGTATTCCAGGATTTTTTAGCAATTTTTTTACTGGATTGTTATTTGCCTTGTTTGCTGACATTTTGTATTTCAAATTTCTCATCAGTTACTTAAACTGTTCATAAAAACTAGGATCAGTGTACATGAACTTCAGCCTCTTTCAGAGATAAACCCTCTGGTGAGACTCTCTGCAGCACTGAGTTACTCCCATAAACGGTAGCTAAGCCAAGTCAAGCAGGGCAAAAAAATCAGTGAGAAAGGAGAACAGGCAAAGCTGGGTCTATTTCCAAATTCAGCTGTTTCTTAATCTAAAAGAATGACATTTAGTAGACCTTTTTGTGTTATGTAGAAAGTATGTCCTGGGCAGAAGAGCTCCAGTTGTTCAGGCACAGGCTTAAGAAGGAAAATGTCCTTGCAGCTGCGAGGCTGCAAGGCTGACATTCGTAGGAATATTTGCTCCATTTATTCTTTCTCCATTTCTGTCAGGCAGATATAACAGAGAAAACCTTCAAGAAAGTGTCCTCAGAAATATCTCCAAATACTTAGATCAGCTCCTAGCTACTTAGAGGAAAAGCTGGTTTCAGATCCCCCTTTTTCTTTTCCCTTGTTACCTCTCCTCTCCTCCATCCCTCACTCTAACCTTGGTATCAGGCACAGCTCTGCCATGGATTCCACTGTTACTATCACAGCAGAACAAGCCCATCTGACAACATCTGCTGCTACTGCCCTTCTCTGGCTTCTTGTTGCCTCGAGCACTCTCCTGACCCTGTGCAGAGCTGTTTAATCTCTCTAAGGCAACACAACAACTCACCTGGCCAAAAAATAGGGAAACATTTCAGGTCTGAGCTAGGCAGTCACTCAGAAGGAGGATGCAGGAGGCAGGAGCTGAATTGCACTTGCTTGGCACAAAAATGCCTGCACGACTCTGACCCACTGTTGCTTTGTGCTCATAGCTCCTGAAATGCAATTGTACAATCATATTATTTTTCTATTTGCTGTGAAGAAGTGAAGAAGCAATGTATATTCTGGCACCTATGTTGTGTCAGTCTTGGAAAGTTATTCACCTTCATATTGCTTGACAGCAGAGTTCAATATACTAAAATTAGGAAAGGACTATACATCATTTTTATAGCTTCATAACCAGTCTCATAAAAAGACTTAGGGAAGATGCTTGTGTGAGGGGCTTCTGCAACCTGCACACAGTGGTGCTTTGGAAAAATCCCAGGCTGGCTGTCTGCTCCTTGAACATGTTCTATTGTTCTAAATTTTGTGATCTGGCAGCGTCAGTATCAGAAGGATCAGAGAAAGAAATTTGGACTGCCCCTCCTCTCTCAGCTTCAACTGTAGCACTGGTATGACTCTGGGTACTCACCAAAATTCTGATTTTCATAGAGAAATCAAAACATCAGTGTGGTGAATTTCAATTATGGAGAGTCAAATTCATGCCCGTACTTTGTGATTTTGTGCAAGTTTGCTACCAAAAACAGCCAGTAATAGTTTCCTGTTCACCTCTCCCAACTCTGCAACATTGAGGATGCCCAGTTTTGTCAGAATGTTTTCTACATTTTGCTCTCCTGTTGCAGTGGCAATGCAAACATGACCCATTCTGGTCTACCCATGGCCTGACTGGTCTATTCTGGGTTCTCAGGTTATCATTCCACCTGTTCAGATATGTGTCCACACTGGGATTTAAGCAAGAAATTAAAGTTGTGAGAAATAACAAATAAAACAACACACCTTATTTTGGAAATATTGAGTCTAGTGCTGATAAAACAAAAAAAGACACCCTCCAAACAAACAAACAAACAAAAGAAAAAAAAAAAAACCACAGAAAAAAGTGAAAATGGAGAATAAATGGACAATACAGAAGACTAAGAAATAAGAAATGGTCTGTAGAGCAACAAAAACCATTTGATAAATCACTGTAATAAAGACAATAAAATTTCAGAGAGTCACTGGTCGGTAGTTTGACAGCTTCATTTTTGATTCTGTACTTGCATTATTAAAAGCACCAATATATTATCTTTTTTGAGATAATGTAATGATTAGCTTTTAAGACACAGGCATATGCACTTTCTGGAGACATGAAATGCTTTCATATTAATAAGAGAAATTTGATTTAATAAATTATAGAGAACCTGCCTCTGCCCAAAAAAAAAAGTTGAAGAGTCAGAGCTAGAAGACAGCAAGGAAATTAAAAAAACATTTTTCACATTAAAAAAAAAAAGTAGAGATTACACAAATGCATCATTTCTTTACCTAAAGTAATAACAATGTCTTCCAGAAACAACATAAAATAAGCAGACAGTTGTTACCAATGTGTTTGTTTGGAGTCCTACTCAATTACAGAGTTTTTAGTCATCAGGTTTTACTCTGCTTCCTCTCTGTGGGTTGTTGGAGATTGCATTATAAAGAAGAGTTGGTTGTTTGCAAGATTTAACTGTGCCCCTGGAAAACATTGACTCATATTCCTGGGACCTGGTTTCCTTGTGCAAAAAGGCCACTGCACACCTGGAAGGGCCTTCTATTAAACACTTCAGCATAGACATGGAAAAGCATCCTCAGGGCTGCCTCCTTTATTCCTGCTCATGGCTTTGGCAGAGGGCTGAGCTGAGGAGCAGATCTGCTGCACCAGGGCAGCAAGCTGCAGTGGCTCTCTGTCTTGGGGTGACTTTATGATGCTTGTATCCCCAATCATCTCTTCTGTTGGTGTTGGATATTGAGTTCTGCAGCTTTAAGACTGGTTCCAGGAGTGAAGAGGGAGAGAAGAGGTGCAGAGTGTGTTATCAGAGACTGCAGTGGCTCCCCCACATCCTTCACACAGACTGTGTTGTCTGCAATGGACAGCAGGACAGAGCTCTCCTTTGGTTAGTTTTTCTGGCTAGCTAAGGCAGAGAAGCTCCCTGGACTGTGGGGTTTGTTTTTCTTCCTTTTTCTTGGAATTGTTTGAACCTGCTCTGAACTGAAAAACCCAAAAAAGCCCTGAGAGCTCACACCTGTGTCCCACCAGGCCTGGCCTGGGCTGTGACATTTCCCAGTGCCAGAGGGACTGAGAGCAGACTGAGTGAGCAGGGCTGCAACCACGGAAGGGGGTCTGCTGAATCTGTCATCTCTTCAGAGCAGAGAGAGGTTTTGCTGTTTCGAATTGTTCGTTTTTGTGCTGGGAAGTGCTTTGACTGTTAAATAAACAAGTTTTTTTCTCACTTTTCTCTGAGGAAATATTTCCCTGAGCCAGCTGGGGGAGGGGCTGCTTGAATCTGTTTCCTAGAAGGACCCCATTCAGAGGTTTCCTCCCAAATTTGCCCTAAACCAGGACACCGTCCCAGCATGGGTGCAGCTGTGCCCTCCTGCTGCCCCAGCCATTGTCACAAGGACGTGGGATGTCACACGGATGAGCCCTGCTGGGCTCCAGAGCAGCACACAGGGACAGTAGCCACGGGCACAAACCAGGTGCCACGATGGCAGTGATGCCCCTTTCAGCCCCACTCGTGCCTGGTGCAATATGGAGAGTGCTGCAGTCGCCCACCCCCAATGCAAACCCTCCACTCCACCCCAGCGTTCCTCTTCCACACAGCTGCCAGCCTCAGTCTGCAACATCTGAGTTCCTCAGTAACAGGGACATCTTAAGAATACCCTGCATTGTAATCTATGGTGGCAACAATAGTCTTGAAACAGGTGGAAGATGGAAATAAAGATGAATCATTGTAATGAAAGCATGAACACCATTGAAACAGTTTCTGATAATCATTCCTAATTTACTTCTTTAAATTTCTTTCTAATTCGAGTTCTTTAATAAGAAGTACAAACCTCCTCCATTCCTTTCATGTTGCTGCATGACTGGTGAGCTACCAAACTCTGCCACAGAGGGGAAGCAGAGTATCATTGTAAATCCATGCTGGTGAAGCAGCCGCTCCAGCTTTCTGGTGGACTTGAAGCTGTGTTAGTAAAAGACAAAACTTTGAAACTTTTCCTGCACCAGCTTTTTTGCAGTATTTCCATCTCCTTAGTATTTGCTATGAATGATGACAAACTGCCTGGAAACAGGATGCTCACAGGTTGGTTCCCCTTTTGGACTGTAATGTATTGTTTGGCTGCAGAAAAACTTCCTTAGCCTTGTGCTGGGATGTCAGGATTGTAATTTAAAATGACAACAGTTATTTTAGAAGATACTGATTAACTGTTAAACGGGTTTCTTTTCTGAAATGGCTGACAAGGAACACAGAAGTTTAATGTGAGTGGAATAAAATGGACTTAATTAATGTCACATGAACAGGCTGAAAATTGTCATGTATTATTGCATGATATTTTTTATAGTCAGACCTCTGGGTGAGTGATTTCTAGAATAGTCATCTACAAACGTGAACATGCCCCTAGACCAAGCTATCTCCATGCAGAGCTTCTTCTAAATAAAGCCTTGTGGTAGTAGATGAACCTGAAAGTTCCTTTAGTTTGGGTGATGAGCAAAAGGATTGTAACAGTATTGAGTCCTGGGTATGTGAGAGCTTGTTGCTTTTCCTAATATTTTTGTGTGCATGCACGAGAGAGATTGAAAACCATCAGGGATGTCAACAGCCTGGAAGTTTAGAAAGTGAGTGCATGGAGCTAATTTGCCTTTTCCAAAGAAGAGGAGACTAAAAATAAATACATGGCAAGAGGGATGAATAGAAAAGACAAAAGATGTGTAAGTTATTTCAAATTATATCTGCTAGGAGGAAGCTGAATTTGGAAATTAAGTCCTACTAATGCCACCAGATTTACTGATGTCATCAGATTAATGTAATTATTCTTTTAGAATTTCATGTGTATTGACAAGGAAAACTATTAATAGCCCTACTGCCTCTGTAGGAATCATTGTGTGCTCTCAGATAAATACAACAAAATCAGTGCTGCAGCCCGAAAACAATTTCATATGTAAAACTGTCCCCACTGAAGCGAGCTGAAAGGACTGGTTTTGCACAAATGTTAACATGGCAGGACACTGTCCTCGGATTCAGGCATGCTGCTAAGGGGGGTGCTAATAGGCATCAAAAGTGTGCTCTGAAACTTCTGTTTTATAATGTGCTGTCTGGTGAAGGCTAATGAGAAAAGCCCAAATGTTGATTTGGGTAAGGTACTAATTACTTTGTTTCTTCTTCCTGTCTGATACCAAACTGTGGAGTGTTTTAAGAGTCCTAGGAGAAAGAAATTAATCCTAACAGAAAGATAGGAGTTAGAAAACAGCATCTGCAACAGTGAAACAGCAGATGGACTATACTACAACCCTGGAGTCTCCTAGGGCTGTAGCACCCAGGTGCTTGATTTGAGCTGCATTCTTTTCCCAGGCAGGATACAGGACAGGGTCTAGTGGCAGATCTGAGCACCCAGTCATGACTGAGGTTTTTCATTTCAGATGCAAGAATTAGTGTCTCTTTCTGCAATGCCCAGAAGAGTGAATTGCCACTGTAGCATTCAGTGAAAACCATCTTAGTTGCTGACCTGTAGGCCTCAGGGATATTAAGTTAACCTTTTCAGTTCCCTTTAGCTCACTCGGTTTCCACTACTTCCATTTATTGCTTCCTTCCCAAATCCTAATGCAGAATTTAGGAAGAATTCAAGAAGGGATTACAAAATCCCAAAAATCTTCAGAAATAGAAACTTGGGTTTCATTTTTCTCATAAAACAGTGAAGATTAATGAAATAAATTATTTAATGGAATCATTTAGTCATAGCATGGCAAAGTTTTTATTTTGTGGAGGGTTTTTTGAGTGGTGGCGGTCATTGTTTAAAAAGGAGAGCTTTTATTCAATGGTGCTAAATTCTTTAACTTCAGTGCTTTAGTCAATTTTCTTTAATGTTTCTTAATCCAGGCAAGCTGTTAGAAGAATATTGGTGTAAAAATAGAATGTTAAATCAACACTTTTTGCAATATCGGAAATCCTATGCACTTCCTAAAGTAAAATTACTACAAAGGCAAGAGTTTTAAATAACTGTGATTCCAAAAGATAGCACATATCCATGTTCATTGAGTATTTTATGGAAGTATTAAAATACAGATGACAATATTTGTTTTGAATCTTCTTAGCTTCATTATGATTCTAGTGCAAAGTAAAAAAACTTTCATTCCTATGTGTCAGTTACTGAGGTTTTGTTTCTCTGGCTCAACACCCATTTTTAGCAGAGCAGGTGACAGAACATCCAGATATCAAATGGATTTGTTCATAGTTAGGGGTGACAAGAGTGCCTTGAAACAGATATGCCATACTGTGAGGCATGCCAGACCGTGGGATCTCTGTTGGAAAACAACATCCTTGACATCTAATCTACCTGCCATAAATTACCTCTCTTCAATTTAGACACACTAGAAAGATGACTTCACCATTGTTAGAAGGCAAGAGAATGGCTCTGGGGCTGGAAAAAAATAATGATGTTTTATCTGTATTTGTTTAATGCTTAGAAATATTATTAATTAGTATGTTTGTTTCACCATTGCCTGTCACCTTTGCCCAGGCTGCATTAATGTGGAGATTTCAAACAGATACATTTGTATGTATGCTTGGTCAAGATTCTGTTTCACAGATTTGAAGTTGGTAATGTTCATTTCTCTGCCACTTAGCGAGACCAATGCAAAAGAGCACTGGGAGAACAAAGTGGACATATTCAATTACTATTTCATTTCTTGGAAAAACAGTAAAAATTTGTCTCTATAATTTTCATTGCTACTGCAAATTTTCAGGGAGAACTGGCGCTGTTTATTTTTTAGACCTTCTCTGTCACATTTTAGTCGGTCTAATGAGGATTTTGATATTGGCCCCAAGTTCACAGCCGACAAGGCTTTTACTGAAAGAGCCCCAGAACTGTGTAACTCCTTGTTCCTTAAAATTTAGCTTTGCCATTTTTTCCACTCTGTTCTTGCTTTAATGATCGTTTGAATTTTAAAAATATTACTATTTTTTATTTGCTTATTTTTCTGTATTTTGGGGTATTTTCAAAAGAGGAAAAACTATACAAGTTTGGGTTCTTTTTGTGCAACATTCAGCATTATTAGAAAAAACGTGGTCTTTTATACTCTTGGAGGAAAGTAACTTATGAACTGAAAAGTAATCTGTGGTATTCGAGGAAGACATCAGACATTCAAGGTAACATATCAGTAAAGCCTCTCTAATAAGGCTAACCAGTAAGCAGTGCAAAAGATCCAATTGATTAATTCAGTAAAGAACAGGTTAAGAAAAAATGCTGCTGCTTTTTGTGCCTGCTGTCAGCATGAGGAGCTGCAGGAAGAGCTCTGCCCTGGGTGCTCTTCCCAGCCTGTGCAGCAGGACTGCACCAAAGCACGAGGAAGGAGCAAGTTCTTTCTTCTGACTTCTAAGGGTGTGTGACCTTTGTCCAATTGTGTAGGATTTCTAAGAAAACAGTGTGGAAATGCTTCTCCTTACATCTCCTGCATAGACCTGAGTCTGCTCTTCAGGGATTTTCACCTGGTGACCTGAAGGTGAATAGATGCTGCTTCAGGGCCAGAGAAAGTTCTGCTCCCTCCATCTCCATCCTCAATGCCTAGAAGCATATTCCAGCTTTTCCAGGCAGACCACTGCTGTATAAATTATAACAGGCAGGACTGAACACTGGTGAGGACAGACACAAGGGGGGATATCTAATGCTACATGTTGGAACATGCAATTTAGGAGGAAATAACACTCCTTTTCCTTTGTTTCAGGCTGATGAAGGCTAGCAGAATAACCTATGGGACCTTCAGTCCACAGATATAAAGCATCACTACAGTGACTTTCAAATTAATGCCAAAAGTGATAGAATACCAACCAAAACTAATCCCCAAAAAACACCCATCTAGCCTTTTCCAGATCAGGTGCAATTATAGCACCTAATGTAGCCTGGTCCAAAATTAATCCAGACATTCAATTAAACCAATGTCAAGTCACTTATAAATTGAACTAAAGACAATGTGCATTACTCAGGCTTTATTATTATAAATTATGTTGGTATTTTATTATTGCTATTTTTCTCCCTGAGGCAACAACAGGATTTGGGAAGTATTTCAAACAGAAATTTGAAATCCTGCTCTTTAAACAATCACCAGTACTGTCATTTGCCTGGAAGCATCTATGCAAAAAAAAAAGTTTCCATGGGAACAGTAGGTAATTCTGTCATGCCTTTAACCTCTCTAATCCCAGGGGTGGGAGATTGAACCAGAGTTTTCAGTTCTGGCAATTATATTTATACTGGTGGTTTCTAGTCCAGAGGGGAATATATTCAATGGGGGGAAATGGTGATTCACATGTATTAGAAATGTAAGGTCTACCTTGAAGTATGATTTCCTGAAAAGCACCACCCTGCTCTACCAGAAGTGATCAAAGAACCACATTAGGACCCAGATTAGAAAGAAAGCTGAAAAAATATATATATATTTATTTATATATTTTGTATGTTTATAAATTATACTTATATATTTATATAAAAGAAAAAAAAGGAAAAAATTAATCCTCTAGAACAAAACTGGCTTGTGTTTCCAACCCGAGCAATTAGTCTTCATCTTGATTACCTGCTGATTAATGACTGTCAGTTAATATTGAGAAAGAACATTTGTATCCCTCCATTACTTCTGTTTTATTTAAATCTTGTCCTTTAAAAAAGTTTCTGTTTAAGTCCACAGTACTTTGAACACTTATTATAGGAACAATATCCAATGGAATAAAAGTTCATGCTCTAATTTTGCTATTTAGCAGTCAAGTGAGAAACCAGAAAGCAGAAAAAACTCACTTTGAAGATAACTGCTTCAGTATCAACTCCATGTCTGATAAAAGATACATAGTATATTTGGTTTTACTAAAAATCAGGAGATCAAATGTGTTATCAAACTAGACACAGATACTTTCTATAGAAAGCTGGAAAGAAAACAAGGTAGGAATGGGTAAACATAGAATTTCACCATTCATTTGGAAATACCTTGACTATAATGCACATGCAGTTTATTTTAAATTACTCTGAAAAAGAGAAAGCTTCAGTAGGATGAAGAAAGTCTTGTGTCTTTTTAAACCAGTATGTTAAAACAAAAGAGGTTCTTGGAAAAAAAACTCTGTAAAAAAAACCCCATGTAACTAAATAACATAACAAAAAAATCTTCTTTCAATTGCAAAGCCAAAATGAGCATTTGTAAATTGCATCTTTTTTCAATCTCAGTAGCGCTTGCAAACCGTACTCTGTGCTCTCTGGTTAATATTGGAAAGTCCAAGTTGCTTATTATTTTCTTTCATATGAAAGGATGCTAAATACGTATCCCCTGAGCTGAAAGGAGCTAATCATACTATGTTTAGTCAGTCCTGAATGAAAGAACAGCTCAGAAGTGTGCAAAGATGTATATCTCAAAACAGTGGGTGGAAAAAAGAGAGCTTTCAAGTGTATCATAGCCTTTTCTTTGTTCTTCCTACGTCATTAGTGGTTTATTATTTTGGTCATTTAAATACTACAACATATGTCTTTTGCCTTTGCACAGACTTTTCTATGGAACTCATATTATTTTGTACCCAATTATTCCCAGACATCTTGTAGTAAAGTGCCCTGGCAGGAAATATGCATTAAGAGGCGCTAGAAAAATAATTACTGAGGGCCAGACACAAAAGGCTTCACAGAGCACAGAGAGCTCAGGTAGAATGGTTTAATTACAAAAAGATGACACAAATAAAATAGACCAAAGCAGGTCAATTTTAGCTGAAGAAACGCAGAACAATTTACGACTCAGCTCAGTCAGGTCTAGTTGAGACTTTAGAAAAAATCAAATCTGAGTGAAATCTTGACTCATAGATGGTCCAAAGAATTGCTTGGATGTGAGGGTTGAGTTTAGGTTAATAGTGTTTCTCCTGCCTCATCTTTAGCTGTACGGCAACCCTGCTTCATCAGTCTGCCCTCCTTCCCTGGGTGACATTATTCAGCTTGTTAGAGGGTCAGTGTGCTCAGAGGCATGGGTACCTACTAGGGAACAAGGCTTTTGGGAAAAACAACCCAAGTTCTGTCAGAGATTAAGAGCTAGCATCAACAAGGTCTGTACCTAGGTATACATATGTGCACACACACACACACACATATATATGCACATGCACACATGCACATGTATAATCCTAAACTTGATGATATACAGATTAGGGACTTAAATGTGAAAAATGAACAAAAAGGTGGCTGTATCCAAGGCAAGCTCACCCAGCTGGTATCTTTACTGCAAGGGCACTTTTTAGCTCTCATCATGTTACTTTATGGCACAGAATGGTCTCTACAGACCCCCTGGACATCTGGCATATTTCTGGCATGTCAGGATTTCCTCCTGTGGCTTCACAACACCCATATTCTGGACATGGCTGGAGTTATTTTGCATCCCACCACCTTATGTATATCAGAGCTCTTGCAGCACTAAGCTAAAACCTTCTCTGAATCTTGCCGAAGTAAATGCACCATGATATTATTCCACAGGGGTCCTGGAGACTGGGAGTATTCCTACGGGCACAACATTTCTTGGAAGAAGTAGCATAATTCTCACCATTTGGGAACTGGAAAATAAAATACTGCTCTCTCCTATTATTTCAAGGGACAGATTTTGAAGCTCTCAAATCAGAAGGAAACAAAACTAAAGTCTAGAAATTGCTTTCCTTTTCTTGATCTTATTTTGCATTGAGTAAGTACATATCATTTGGACACAGAATCCACAAGTTTTCTTGGAGTGCTGATTTGTTATATTTCCCACAAAAGTTTCCATCAGAGAAAGTCATGAGCAGTAGCAAATAAATTTCAATGCAATGCACTTTAGCTCCTTTTATGATCAAAGAATAAAGAGAAGACAAAACTTTGTCCAAGAGCAAGAATCACGATGATACCCTTCCAACAGCAAGTTTGCTAAAACTAGCCTCCCCTTTGAGCAAAGGCTGAGAGCTGGGGTTGCTCAGGCTGGAAAAAAGAAGACTTTATTGCAGCCTGCTGTAATAACTAACAGTCCTGGCTTGTTGTATTTTTCCCTCTGACTACGTATCCTTGCACAATCCTAAAATTTTATTAGTTAAGAACAACAATCTTATTAGTCTCTAATAATGACATTACTTGTTTCTATTCTTTGTCACTGATTTTATTAAATCTTTGTGACAAAGCTTAATCTCAGTAGTTGTGAGCCCTCTGACTAAAACAGCCTGGGAAAGTGGTACTCATACTGTCCTGCATTTATGCCATCTTTATAATGAGAAAAAGCATAATAAGAGGAAAAATCTGAGAGGCTAGGAAAGGATAAGGGAATTTGTTTTGGTGTCCATCCTATTACTGCATTGAAATGCATCCACTGTATGAAATGACCTTCTGCAAGGGGCTGATTTTTAGGCCCATCTTGATCACCAATATAAGCACATTTGGAAGGAAAATTTGCATGACTAATGATGATTGAGCATAAGGGAAGATTCAAATAGGCTTCCCTAAATTATGCTGACAATATCTTTGATCAATACCAGGATCAAGAAAATAAATTTTTAATTCTCATTCCTTTCCTCACTCATTCCTTTCATTGTTGAATTTGCCAACAATAAATGGACTCATCTTGGGAATGCACTTTACGTGTTCAAACCTGGAAAATTATGCACTTTAAGTCCACAGTTGCAGTCAAGAGTCTCTGTCCACAGTGAGGGGCACAGCAGGAGCTGGAAATTTTTCTCAAAATTGTGGCAGTATTTTGAAAGCAAGCTTTATCCCTTCCTTTTGAGAAACAGCTGTCAGGATATAATCAAATATTCACGAATATTGTTTTAAACTTAAGGTAGGTTTATTAAATTATTTTAGTTGAGAACAGGTTTTGTTGTTTTCTTATATGGAGGTTGTCACCTATGTTTGCATCTCATCCACAAATCCAAGTGATTTGAATACTCTGTACTACGCTGCAAACTGCAATGATTTCTATGTGAACATGGCAATACATTTTCAAAGAAATGGGCAGAAAGTTGATATGACAAACAGAAGTGAATAAAAGTTTACAGCTCAACCTTGGCATTCAAAGCCACTTGCTTTACTCTTTATTTTCTGTTGTAGAAGTATGAAATGCAAATACAGTACAAGTAAAATATGCTAAGAAGTGAAATTTGCTGTAATTTTGAACATATTGATCAAGGGATCATATTAAATGAGGAATTGCTCTGTTCTTGATCTGTTTTTCCATTTGAATGAAGAAGCTGGTGTATCTTTAGAGAAGCAGGATGCAATAGAAAATCTATATATAACTTCCAAATCATTGCAATATTGCATTACAGTTAGTTTCCAAAGGTTACTCATATATGAGTTCAAAATGTGTTCTTGCATCCCAGTTGCACTCTTGGCAGACATTTATCTGCATAGGCACTTGCTTCTCATGAAAAATGTATGATCTGTATTGTGAGAATAAATGAAAAGAAGCAAAGCAAAGAAGTTCCATTTTCAGCTAGTTGCTGCCTGTCAGGCAGCACACTATTTCAGCTCTCAATTGTTCTTTGCTCTCTGTCAGTGATCATATTCATTTTTTCAAACATCCTTTAGCTTCAGTGTGCACATTCGACCTATTTCAGTGAACATGACAGAGGTCATGCCTGCAAAAGTTTTGCTAAAGTCAACATGACTTTGTGCAACCAAGGAGGCAGGACTGAGTGACACTGTTGTATCTTCCTGAATGTGGTGGGGATTAAACTGGGCCAGGTGACACAGCAGCTTTTTCAAGCTGGCTATCCAGCTCCTCTTGGGG
Source organism: Rhabdornis inornatus (assembly GCA_013397075.1). Classification (NCBI taxonomy): domain Eukaryota; kingdom Metazoa; phylum Chordata; class Aves; order Passeriformes; family Rhabdornithidae; genus Rhabdornis; species Rhabdornis inornatus. Next base: position 144,325 of record VWZS01007227.1, read on the forward strand.
AGGAGCTGCCACCCTAATGCAGTCATGCCTCAACAAAAGGTCTGTCAGCTCCAGAGCTGTCCAGGTCATAATCAGTGACACAAAACAAACCAAAACCATTGCCAGTTTACTTCAGACAACCTCCTACAGGAGCAGCCTTCCCAGAGGAGAAGTGGTAGTTGTAGATGTGAACTACTTCTGTCTTCCAGCTTCCACATGGGAGCCCAGGTCCAGAGAGGTTATTAGGAGATATGTACACAACATGAACTTCAAGCTTGTGCATGACAAAGCGTAATGTCTTACTACAGGATAATTGTATCTCCAATTTGCTTATTTTCTTCTTTTTGTCTTCAACAGGACAGGGGATTCCATTCCACTCAGAATTCTGTTTCAAACTTGTCTTTAGTTTGTAGCAGTAACAAGAACCTTGGAAAACTAGAGGTAAAACATTACAACATACTGGAATGTGTAAAGTATTCCCTGTTAAAACAGATATTGAGTAGTGGATGTAAAGACATGTATCTACATAAATCATAGCTGAAACCTCACCCATTTTCTCTATTTTCCATTCCATCACACTGGTGGTTTTGTGGCCCTAACATTCATCTAGGATCACCTCGTGTCATTGCAAAGCAGGTGGTGTTTGTACACTTTTCAACATGAACACATTCATGGTACCACCAGACATCTTACTGTCCACACTCTGAAGCTGTTCCTCTATGGTATAGGAAAGGACAATGTGTCAGGATGTGGCCAGGGACTGGCAAGGAGAGACTTCAGGGGGTGCAGAGAGAGCCCTCTCATCAGTAAGTTACAAGTCAATCAGAAAACTTTCTTTACCTTCAGCCCACACAGTTATTTCTTTCAATCCCTTTTTTTGTTTGAAGGATAAATAGTTTGATATGCCAGGTATTATGTTCACAGATCTGAACAGCTCTTTGTTCAAAAAGAGAATCCAGGCACCCTGCCCCAACCTTTAATTGCTGCTCAAAGAAGGGAGTGCATTATCATCTCCTCCCCCTCTCAAAAAAAAAAAAAAAACCACACGATTTTTTTTTAGAATTATGTCCTGCTGTCTTCAAAATGCCCCACAACTTTGGGAAATACTTATTTTGCCTGCAGTTTTCACATTATATTCCTCAGAAAATGTTTTGGTGCTACGTAGTAGGTTGAGCAGCAGCTCTATTTTCATTAAGACAGGCTTCATAACTTTCATATGTTTTAACATAAAGAGTTCAACATAATGACATTTCCCCTAGCATGTTCAACAAATAGTTATCCAGAAAAAAAAAGTTCTTCAAAATGAAAAAATCATGCTCCTGCTTTATTATCTCTCTGTAGTTCTCAAATTAAATAAGCTTTACTGGGAGGAGAGAAATTATGCAAGCCTCTCTGAATGCTCTCAAGTTTCTAATACTTTCTTGCACAAGGATAGTCATGGGATTTTTTTTCTGTTTATTCATCCTACTTAATTTCAATTTCCACACTTAATCTCTCAAGCAGATTTTTCGTGTGACTGCAGAAACCCGATCAACATTCTGCTGTAAGGCATAAAAATCTGTCATCATCATCACCAACCCTTATAATGTTATGCAGTCTACTTTGTACATGGTTCATGAAATGTGAAAAATTCAAGAGCAATCTCCCAAAGAAGCTATAATGCTGCTTTACCTGACACAAGAATTCTAAAGAAAACCTTCATGTATAAGCATTTATGTTTCATCCTCTAAGTGCTTTGTAAAAGATGTTGCTCATGTGGTATTAATGAAATTATTTTCTGTGAATTATTAGGCCAATTATATTGGGCAGGTGTATAATTTTTAGTTATGTTTCTCTTGTTGAACTATATTTTAAAATATATCACCCAAAACATATATTATAAACAACAACGTGGCATTAAGTTCTGTTATGACGCAAAAAATCTAAACTTTTCTGGAAAGATCTAATTTCTCAGGGCACCTTTAAGAAGAAGCATCCTTTTATCTAAGGTTATAAATATAAGGCACATGTTAGATTTCTGCTCAGAAAATTTTACTTGGGATGAAATGGTCTGGATTGTTCAGAAACAAATTTAATTTTCAAAAATGAAAGCTATTTCTGAACCTTACCGCACTGAGGTCCAATGCAAGTTGTTCTGTGTGCTTTAAATGTAAATCGTTAGGTAAGTCATTTAGTTTTCTTGTCTGCTTCTGTGGAAACAAAGTATTAATGGAATAACATTTATTTGCTTGCTTTGTGATTAAATAAAATGGTACAAATAAGGGGAGAAACAGTTCCCTCCAATTTAGCCTTTTATGAGATTAACTAACAACAATGAAGGAAAGAGTGGCGTCTCACGGTTAATTGCATCCATTTTACTTTCCAGTTTCTTTCTTTCCCTTGCAAAGCTTGCACTGACCGCTTCACAAAATCTAGAATCCAGCCCTTGGTGCAGACCATGGTGAGGCATCTGTCACCCTGCAGCCCATGGAGGCCCGTGGGGATGCAGAGAACCACCTGCAGCCTGTGGGAGACCCCACAGAGGAACAACTGGGTGTGCCTGATGGAGACAGTGAACCTGTGCCACTGGGGAGAGGAGGCAGAGAAAAAGGGGGATGAGTTGAGCCTGGGAAGAAGGGGGGAGGAGTAGAGAGAAGGTAATTTATGATTTACTACTTAATTCTCATTCTTCCTACTCTGAAGTGATTGGTAATAAATTAAATTCATTTCCCCAAGTCAAGTCTGTTTTGCCCATGATGGTAGTTGCTGAGTGATCACTACCTGTCCTTCTTTCAACCATGCACCTTTTGTTATTTTTTCTGTCCGTTCTTCAGGAGTGATAAAGTGGCTTTGATGGGCACCTGGCATCCAGCCAGGGTCAACCCACCACAGTATGTTGAGACTTGATGTGGTTTCATCTAAATAATAAAAAGAAGAGGAAAAAAAAGCTTCTTGGCATAGTTGCAAACTATGAAAATCTTCACAATGTGTTATATTCTCCACTATGGACTCAGGAGTAGTCCAGTACCTCGTTGTGCTGGCAGCTCTTGGAAGGTGAAGATTGTTTATTTTCTCTGTGAATAGAAGAAAGTCATGAACAGTTCTGTGAAGGTATTTTCTTCTGAACAAATTTCGTCCATTTTCTTATAATCCCATAGAGATGATTTACAGTGCAGTAGTCTTTGTATCTGCTCTCCAGATGGGAAAGTCAGAAGTATGAGTTATTTGTAGCAAACAAGTAGGAGAAGGCTTGCTAGGCTTTGTCTTTATTCAGTATCCAGAAATGTGGATAGCTGAATAACTCTGGGCTAGAAATGCATCTAGAAATATTGTTGAGTAATTTTACCAAGTCAGCTATTTTGGAGGCAAAGGAAATAAAAAATGTTTAATGGAAATGTTTCAAACCATCAAAAAAATTTTTATCTACTTATAAAAAATGGGTTTTATCTATCTTTTATCTAGTTGCATTATAATTATTATTTTAACATAACTTTGGTTAATGTTAGTTTTAATGTGTGTGATCTCGTCTACACAAATTTCTCTAGAAACATCATTACCCTGTTTGAACGGCTATTTCTAGTATTTGAAATTAATATAAGTTATCTTTTTAAATTAATTTTGTGATATTTTAAGTTGAACATCACATACTCCATGTTAAATTTAATTCATATTAGTGTCACACATAGTATTACTTGCCATGAAAAATACTAATAAAGTCCATTTGAGGCAGTCTATATTTACTCTGCAGAAATTACAAATTATATACAGGGTAGTGAAAGGGCATGCCATTCAGAAATATATTCTGGACATTTTTTTTATATTTTTCTGAATATCATGTGTGATAGCCCAAGTGGGGTTATTATCTCATACTATGTTATAGTTGTATCATCCAATACTCATTTGGCTGATTCATTAATGACAGCTGAAATCAAGGAAGTAATTCTGATTTAATTCTGTGCTGAACAGACAGAAGGAAAGCATTTTTAAAACACGTCAGAACATTTTAAAATACTATCCTCTAAGCCTCAGAAATATGCCTGTAAGCCTCAGAAAGAATAAATCTATTTATCAGTTATTGAAAAATAATTCATTAATTTTGTTGAGATTATGAACAAATCACTTCTGTACAATGCAGTAAGGGCAAATAGGAAACTTAAAGTCTTTTCAGTGTTTACATTTCCAGGCATATGTGGTTGTGACATTATCAGATTTTAATTTAGTTATTAGAATTACAGAAAACAGAGCCAGTGGTTAACTATTCTAAAATAAAAATCACAGAGATTTCTCTGCAAAAATTTGAGATAACCCCAATTTTAAAAGACCAAATCAAATATTTATTTGTAATTTTTTAGCTCATAGATCTAGCACAGTATTTTTAGACACTGATCTATGAAATGAAAACTTTAAAATGAAATCTCAAAATGTTTGTCAGAAAAGACATGTACGAACTTCTCTGCCATTACTTCGCTCCTCTTTGTAGCATATTTTTTGAACATTGTTTGGGAATTTCTTAAATGCTCATGAATACTTCTGATCATCCAAAAAGATACTTTCTGGTGAATAAACTTACTGAATAAAATAAACCAGTGAAATAGAAGACCTCTTCCCATACTGATCTGAAGTTTTTCTCTTCGGAGTTCCAGGAGTCATGACTTTGAGAAAGAAACCTACTCTGTATCTAATAAAAGTGTAATATATACCTCTCTCCCAAGCTGTTTGTATTTACAGTGCATACATAATCAACATTTTTCTGAGGTGAAATCTGCTAAGCAGTATTGTTTGGATGATGGCTTTATTTGAACACCAATCGCTTGATGTTTCTATGGCAGCAATGTGATGGTGAATCTCTAAACTATGTTCTTTAAAATCCACATGCCTGCAAAAATGAATTATTCATACCCAGAGATATCTCAGTTCTATCTCTAACTAGTTCTGTCAGAGTTTTCACCTTCTTTCCCCTCTGTTTTTAATCAGATGTGGTTTTACAAACTTTCTTGGTCCCTGGGTTTTGACAGGCTGATAGACATGTACATGGTAATCAGTGCAAGTTTTACAAGGTCCTCTTAGAACACTGGTGCTTGCCTATACCATTACCATCAATTTTGTTCTAGAGGTATGACATTACCAGGAGGTTTCTGGAGTCATTATTCATCTACTATGATTTCAATGGACTTCCAGGAAGTCACAAAAGCCTCTGATTTCTAATATTTGTTAAATTACTATAGGACTTTGAAATTAACTAAGTGCTTGAACGTTTTAAGGCTTTTTTAACAACCATAGTTTTTAAAAACAAAGTGCCAGCAATAAAATGAGAAAGAGATCTAAAACACAGAGATCACAGGGAAATCATAAGTAAGGAACTAGACTGTCTTCCACAGGCTATTCAGACAATGTGTGGTGTGGACATTCAGTGGTGCTGCCTGTAACTGCTCTGCTGAGGAAAGAAAACAGTCAGAAGGATATCTTCTCATAAATGTGCTGCTGAAGCAAAAGCCAATATACAGCATTAAGAGTCAGAACAATGCTTCATAATCAAATGTTAAATAAATTTGTCTCCAGGTCAGGACAACTTACAACAGGTAGGATTGCAACATGGAGGAGAATGAAGCCTGAGGTGGTTAATATGTCTTTGATGTCAAAATCAGTTCACTGTAGTGTGAATGTTTAAGTAAAATAAAACAAGAAAAAATTATCCTCTTGAGCAAAGGTTTGACATCACAAAACACTATTAGAATAGAACAGAACAGATTTTGAGGTTGAGTCTTGGGAGTTTAAAATTATTAACCAAATAGAGAGTTCTGCAAGTTCGATTTTGTTCCACTTCCCTCTTTTATTTGTAGAAATTGCTGAACAGAAGTACTTAAATTACTGGTTCAGAAGACTAAATACCTATGTAAAAAATTACCAAAATCTTTGAGTAAATTCATCTTACTCAGCCATTTAGCTGCAGGAGCTGTAAGTTCTTTTGAAAACACTAATGGTCCCATCCATCTCTTTCTGTCTCTGACTCCAAAATCATAGCAGTGATCAGGATTATTCATTTCTACCGATAGTAAGGGGCAAGGACAGACTTTTTTTTTCTACTTTCATTCTTAACTTTTCGGTTCTCCTTTAGTTTTACTGCATTGAAGTAAAAAGGCTCCCACAGAGATCAGTACTCACATCAGAACCTCAGCTGCACAGACTGATGCTGCTCTCACAGGACACCATCAGAGCCCTCCTATGTGTGTGTGAGCCCCCACAGCTCCTTCTGTGTCCCCCAAAAAACACAACTGGCACTTGTGGGAGAGCCCCACAGCTGCATCCCAGGGATTCCCAGTGACAGACAATTTCCTGAGAAAACCAACATGTCAGGATAGGGACACAGCATGGACTGGGATGCTCTGATTCTTGTTTGAAGCAGAGTCCATGCCTGTGTTTCTCTATGGCCCATTTACATCCAGACTGCACAGGCTTGTTCCACAACTGTGCACTCATTCTTCTCCCACAAGTTCATTTCACCTCACAGAGTTTTCAGTCATATTGGTCTGCGAGTACTGTAGACTGCACTGATCATTTCACACTTCAAAAGTCTGATGCAGGTTAAGAAACAAGCTGCTGTGTTTTGAATTTTAAGGAAAAATGGTTTTCCTTCTTTCTATTGTGTGTTATTCAGGTCAACTAATTTCTAATAACTTATTACTATTGTCTATTATGAAGACAGATTGAAGAAGTACATTGCAAACAAGAAATAAAAGTAATCTGCTGTTGTAAGCACAATGAAACAAACAGACCAACAAATAAAAACTACACCCAGCTCATCAAAGCTGCAGTGGCAGTAGCAGCAAAAAATCCTAAATCTTAACTATTCCAAGGTACAACAATGACTATGTCACACTTGAAAACTTAAGTGTGTCTCCATTGCTGTACCATTCCCATGAGTACAGTTTCTCTTTGCATAAAACATTCTTGGCTGAGGTTGCTTATATTGTAACATGCATGTTTTGTAGACAATTTATAGGATTGAGGGAATTCTGGGCATGTCTGAATACCCTCTTTCAATAGCATCTTTTCTCTTGGACCATTCCTAACAGGCTCAGAAGAGATTAACTTGCTTGACTCCTAGTTTGGCACTGAATATAGAACTATGGACAGTGTCATCTTGGTCCCCATCCCAGGTTCCAAAGTCTCTGAAGGCCCAGTCCTGGCCAGACCATTTCCTTGGAGGATCCCACTTTGAGCTGGCAAAGTGTACCAGCTCTGTTTCCCACTCTCTCTGGCCAATGGATTTCATCTGGAGTGAAGAAGATGTGGAAGTGAGATTGGGCTGAAACAACTGGCTCATCATAGATGAGGGAAGGAGCAGACCTGAAGAGTGGGTCAGAGAAAAAACAACCTTCTCTCTGGTCTTGGCACTCCTGGGACACCTCTGGTAGCCAGAACCTGAGACCTGATGACAACTGCAGTCAGGGTGACCAGTTAAGTGACATGAGCAGGTTAGTGGCATGAGCAGGTTAGTGACATGAGCAGGTCAGGCTGCTAACGATGTGAGTAACTCATCCCCACTACTGCTTGTTAGTCATATTTTATTTTTTGCTAACTTGATGGTGACATTTCAAGCAGCAAATTAAAATAAACCATCAGTAGGAGTGCCCTGAATGCTGTTGGACCAGCTCTTCTGACTTGCAGGAAAATTGGTAGGGCCTTTCCCATGAAAACATCCAGTGATGCAGTAACTCAGATAGTTTTAGGAAAACATATAGGCCATAAATTCCCTAGACTGTTTCCTTTGGTGATGTCTTTTTTTTTTGTGTCATCTCCCTCAAGAGCAGCTCGAAATTAGGGAGGAGTTCATCAAAGTCAAATGAATGCAACTTTGGAGCTTGATTCAACATCTGAAGAGATCCTCAGAATCCTCATAATGAACTCAAAATAATTACACTGTTTGCTGACATGGTGCTGTTTTCCTCTTACAGATTTTTCTCCTAAAGAATGTTCTAAAGAAATGTAAGGGCACTGAAAAAAGTACACAGAAAAGCAAGGACATTCAACATTAGTGACAAACATCCAGGCTGACACTCCATTATTAACATTTGCCTTTTGTCCCTCGCTTAATGTTGTCAGGAGCAATGAGAGAGTGATGGAGGGATTTCAACCCTGACTGGGCTTATTTGTGCTTCGACCTTCAAGTGTGTTTTCATTAGGCAGAAATCAAATATTTTTTAATGAGTTAATGAGGAAAGTACTTTAAAATAAAAATAGCAACTGAAATTTTACTTTTAAATGCTATCAAGACATAAGTCATGAATATGAAAGGGTTGATCAGACTCTCATTTTTACTAATATACTGATCTGAAAAATTAAGGAAAAAAGCAAGATAATCTTCACATTTCAGAAAAGTGCATTCCAAAATCTATCACCATAAAAGAGCATACCAGCACTATCTTTCCTACAAAGAAATTCGATTAGTCTCTTGAACTTATTAAGTCCCAGTGGTAGCAAGTTGTGACCATTTGTCTGCTAAATAGTTTCTATTTTTCAAGGGAAGCTATCCCTTGAGATAAAAGTATTGCTATAAAAATTCACTTAAATTTATTTTTGGAGAAAAAAAGAAAGAAGATGAAAATATGGGGGGTTTTCTAAGCTTTTCAGCTACATAATTTGACTCTTGAGCAGCACAAACTAATTGGCTAGTATCTAGGATTAGAACACATATATACATTCAGTATTTTCTTTATTGTGTTGCCCTTGCTTTTCTATTCCACATCTCCATCCATTTCCCAATATTTCAGAGGTCCCATTTATTTGAATAAATGAAATCAACAGCCCTCAGAAAGTCCTCTGAGAGCTTAGGTTGCAGACATCAACTCTGAAATTTGAAAATTGAACTGAAACATATGTGATATGCTCACAAACGAAAGGTGTTTATAATGCTTTAAACAATTACTGGAGTTTGAAAAGGTGGAAAATAAAGTATTTTGAAAACAAACATACAGATGAGTTGGTTGTAATTTGGGAAAATATATTTTAGAACAAAAGCCCAACAGAGAATCATTTTCTATTTGCTAAATTTGAGAGAGGGAGTGGACAAGCTTCCCTGGAAGGTTATTTTTATCTGGGTTCAGTAAATATTCACCTTTCCTCTTTACACGTTTAAATGAAATCTGTCACAATAAAAAGGTCACAAGTGTCTTGCAGACATTTTCTCCCGCACTTTGAAAAAAGAATTCATTGTCTGTGCTACAATCTCTCTTGAGCTCATGGTCCCAACCACATAGAGCTGTACACAGATGTAACTTGCAAGGTCACCTACTCAATGCTGCAATTTCTACATCTGAAGTAATTGCTGTATTTAACTGTTCAATTGCTTTACAGTTTCTGAATTCGGTGTATTTTCACCAGGTTAAGTCTATGTAGGCATGCATAGTAAAGCATGAAAATTCAATTGCAATGCTATTTCTGTAGACACACAAGAATAAAATGGAGTGTAAGCCATAATTCAATTAGAAAAAACAATTTTCCAAGGAAATACTTTGACTGAAGGGATGAAAAGCTGGCATTGATGTGCAGTACACCAGGGTGTGTATGAGTCTCTCTGGTCTGAGAGCCTGGCTTAGTGACACTAGAAAGCCACTGTCCTGCTGTCAGAAGTGTGGGAGAACATTGGGACTGTGCTCCCCAACTTCTGCCGGGAGCAGAAACCATCACCCTTGGCATGGGCTGAGCCTGGTTGCAGGAACCTCTGTTCATCAGCAGATAGGATTTCAATGTAGAGAGGTGATAGGAAGAATTCTTATATTAATACACCTTTTTATTTGTTTCTTGCATTCGCTGCCAAATGTTTAACTCAGGTAAGGAGCCAATTTAAAGAACCACTATAAAGAGACAATTTTTGTTGGAGAGTTGGAGATTTATTTGAACAACAGTGAAGCAAAGAGTTTGAGCTGATGAAGAAGTTAGATGAAATATGTGGAAGGAAAAAATATTTGAATGTAATAGAAAAATTAAATTTGCCAGTTATATTCCCATTAAACTGTTGTATTCCCACTGGAGCAAACGATCCAGCTGCGTAACCCTTGTCCTTTTCCAGACAATTAATACTCCAGTGAAAATAAGCTTTTCAGTGATATTTATAGCCACAGCAGAAATTAGTTCAATTCTGAGTGCAGCTGAAAGATAACCAATAGCCTGATGGTTATTCCTATACATCCTTCTCTGACAAGAAGAAAAAATTTTTGAGATTCTGGATAAAACCACAGTGCAAAGTACAAAGAAGAATGGAGTTCTATGAAATTGCTTGTAGGGCCACAGCTACACAAATTCACTACAGGAGATTTTAAACACAGGATAAATAGATTAATGTATTTAGAAGTATAAATATAGAAATACATAATGCATTTACTAATATATTGAATAGATGGAGAAGGTCATTACACAGTGAGAGATTTTGAATTATCAGGAAAAGCATTTACTTGCAAGTCCCATGTTTGCCTGAGCCAAGGCTTTGCTCCCAAATAATTCCCACATTCTTGAATGCTACTTTATAACAGATCTGGTTGTATAATCAGAAATCATATAAGAACAGGATACAAATCAAAACCATCCAGTTAAGATGCCTGCCATTTTGCTCTTCACCTACTGTGATAAGAAGTTTCCTCACTGGTAAATTTGCCACAAACTGTCTTGTACAAACTCATTACGAAGCAGCAAAGTATCCTTGTGTGCCTTTTAATACACACATCACAAAATGTTCATGTTAACATTAAAATTCTTATAGAAGAACAATTCAACCTTCAGGTCTTTTTTGCTTTACCTTACTTTCTCATAGCAGGGGAGAGAACATCTCATGCATTTGGTGACTCTGCTAAAGCGAACCTTCATTAGAGTACTGCTAGGCTACTTCTAAGCTCCAGAAAAAGCCTCTCACAAAAATCAATTACTCCATTGGTTTTGCTTTTCTGGGAAATTGTTAAACACGTGTTGCATCTGATGGTGAAAATACTACATCTGGGTATTCTTACTTTAATCAGAATGGACATTTCTGTTCCACTTAGGTGTATACATTGTGAAATTAGAGATACTTGCAGACTAATCACCATGGCTAAATGAAGCCAACAATTCCTTATCACTACACAAAACATAAAATTATCATGCTATGATGTGTCAGTGGGTTTGTAGAAGGATATTCCTTTATTCCTTTAGAAACTTCCATGAAAATTTCATGCCATGGCTTGCAGCTGAGCACATGACATGAATGTCTCTTAGAAAATCAAAAGGTGAAAAAAACCTGGAGAAAGCAGTTCTGCCCATGAGAATGTCTTTATGAACACTAATTTACTGCTGAAGGGTAGGACCTGGTGGTAATAATTGATTTCAAATATTCCAACATCAAGACGGAATTAAAACAGTGGATTATAAACACATAGGTCTATGAAATCTTGTCAGAGCAAGCTGGTGGGGTTTTTTCTGACAATGTGGGGCAATTTACCTTTATTCCAGCTATGAAATGAATGGAGGGTGATTTGCTTGATAGCAGATGCTTGTGTGAAAGTGGTTGTACAACAGAGGAGCTCACTGGACTTAGTGAACACAGGCTGAAATGAACTTATCTGACTCTCCTTGACTGTATACATTGTGTAAAGGTGTTGCACACACTGTTTAACAGTACTGCCCCCCAAGATTCTTGAAAATTGACTGGAATAAATTTTCTGAATTTCAGAAAAAAAAGAAGTCTGAGGGTGACACCATGCAGCTATGATGGAAAAATTCTGTGATTAATTATCTTAGTATATAATAATAGTAATAATCATCATTATCATCATCATCATCATCATCATCTTAGTATCTTAGTACATTATATCTTCTTCCTTGGACATATGTAAGAGTAACCTTCTATACTGGGGTGACTGTGCTACAGGCTTTCAGCCAAAATTCCTTAGCTTTCTTAGAAGCTGCAGTCAGGAAAAGATAGGGAATGGCACACTGAGATAAGGGAGAGACAAGAATGCGAGAGATGGAAAGGTAGAATATGTCAGGAGAAAGAAAGAGGCCAGAACAGAAGGATGCACTGTGAAATACGGGGACAGCAGAACACAAGCTTTCAATAAACTCCACAGTCATTGTTGCAGCTGAAATAGATTTACACTGGTGTAATGAAATCCTCACCTTTTCAGTACTTTGCTTTCAATTCAAATTTTTTAAAAATTTATTTATTTCTTCTGAAATATGAGCAATAGCAACATGATTACTTTTAGTTACTTGCCTTTTGTGTGGTTTCAAAAAAAAAAAAGGTAGAGAGAATTATTTAATGCTTATGGAAAAGACCAGCGAAAAACCCGAAAAACCCCAGCACTTCTTATGTTCAGTGTAAGTCTTGGAAATATAGCAGGTTAATCTGTACAGTATCACAGAATCATAGAATGGCTTGGCTTGGAAGAGACCTTAAAGATCATCTACTTGTAACCTCCCTTCCACTAGACCACGTTTCCCAAAGCCCCATCCAACCTGGCCTTGAACACTTCCAGGGGTGAGGCATCCACAACTTCTCTGGGCAGTCTGATCTCCTGGCTGACCACCCTCACAGTGAAGAATTTCTCCCTAGTTTCTGATCTAAATTTCTGTCAGTTTGAAGCCATTCCCCCTTGTACTGTCACTATAAGGTGCTGTAAATAGTCTCTTTCATGCATGAAGTGCATTTTTCCTTTGCCTTGCAACTTTTATATAAGAAAGGTATAAGCCACTCCTGTTCTGCTATAGAAGCATGCCCCACAGGTGAAAGTAGGACTGAAAAGAAACAGAGAGTCAAATTATTGTCTGGATTTCTGTTTCTTTGGGAGAGAAAGCAGGTTGTGAGAGACATCTGTGCTCAGAAAACATCAATTCAAAAGACACAAAGGGTTGGTAGAATGCTTGGCTTTGCAGAAATCTGCCATTTGTAAAGCCAACTTAGCAATCTAGAATGAAGAGACAGTTCTCTAACACATTCCAGGGACACAGTTTCATGGAAAGAAAAGATTTTTTTTCAATTAAAGGACAGTTTTTCTGTAACAGCACATGAATATGTGATAAGCATGAGTGAAATTAGGCTGGTATCAGGAAGTTCAAATTACTCCAGTAACGAAGTCTCTGGATCAACTTTTTAACTGGGGTAATAGTAAAAAACATTTTTCATTTCAAGATAGAACTCAGTGAATGCAGTAACACCTTTTGAATAGTTCAACTGACTGAATAAAGCCTTTGCTATCAGGTCTTTGTTGCACTGTCAAAACAAATAATTACTGTATATAATTAATTCCATGCTTCAGTGCTTTACTGCTCAGCTGCAAGCCTAAGAAGGTTTTTTTGCACTTCTGAGGAATAGCAAAGCCCTTGAGTTTTATTCACTTGCCCTCCTTTGAATCAGCAGGGATAGACCACAGTGTGGGCCACTCACTGGTGCTGGGAAAGCAAGACCTTAAGTTCTGTCTCTTGTTTGTGATTAACCCACTGACCAGACATGGGAACTGGAAGGGGTTTTCCTTCTGGAAATCACACTCTTCTGGAGTACAAATCATGTCTTGCTTCCTAGGGTGAGTTGAGCATTTTATCTAACAGGTTCCAGGGACAATTATTTGGGGATTGACATCCTTCTTCTTCTCCTGTTCTCCTTCCACATGCTGAAAGTTTGTTCATTCTGGCCCTCAGATTGTTGCTGGGAATATTCCCAGCAGCTTCAGACCTTTTCACTTCCAGGCTGTTTGTTGTGCAGCTCTGAGCTCACAGCAAGCTACAAAACCAGTCACAGGAGTGAGCAGTGAAATGTGTTGCTCTGAGCTCTGTGCCATGCTCTTTTACACAGAGGTACAAATTACCAAGGTCTGGGAGGCATTATGGTAGGGGAATATCACAAGAAGCTTAACCTCTTTCTGCAGACACCCACTGCTGTCCTCTGCTGAGGCCAGCACACTGGGATATTGCTGTGCACATTGCAGCCACTGCAACATCTCCTCCACCAGCCTAGGCTTTTTGGGGTCCAGGATCTTAGTCCCTACCTTCATAATGAGTTTGCTTTTTCAGAAACAAACTGTGAATGTAGTTCAGGCTTCACCTTCACCTCATCTGTCAGTCCTAACCGTAACAACCTCAGTCTCCCACCCATAGTTTGACATTTTTCCATTTCCATGAATAAAGAATAGCAGAAAAGAAGAATGGGGGCACCTCCTTTTGGTTTGGTATACCTAATTTCCATTCCAACAAAACTCCAGCCACCAAAGCCTCCCACGTTAGTGCAACGTGACCAATGTATTGTACCTCAGCATATTCTGATTTCCTGTTTTCTTTTTTCAAAAGGTCCATCTTCAGAGTGCAAGAAGCTCTGACCAAGCTTGTGGCAGAACACAGGAGGGTGGGAGAAATATGTACTTCTGACCATCCAGGCAGTCGGCATGCACTTAAAAGTCAGGGTAAGTTCTACCTCCTGCATAACAGAGAATGTGAACTTTCACTTCCATGGAATTCAAAGGTTCAAAATTAACCTCAAGAGCAAAAACTTTATTCAACACACGAGACTGTTCTGTTCCTTTTCTCTTTGCTCCTCTCCCTAGCTTGCATGCTTAAAAGCTTATTACCTCTCTACTTCTATTTTTCCATCTGAGAAAGTCATGGCCATGGAAAAGAAATTGAGGCAATAAGAAGCAATGAACTCCCACTTGAATTAATATTAACTAATGCAATATTTGGGATTTTATCATGATGGTATCTCCAAACACCATGAAATAATCAGGATAATACTGATCATGGCCTGTCGGGAAATATATTTTTAAAACCCTGATTTAGAGACTCTGATAGAAAGCAATTCTGCAAGCAGTCTCATTAATTGTGGTGGTATTCAGTGCAGGAAACAGCAAAATCTGATCCTAAATGAGACTTCAGGAATGTAACTAACTACCTGCACATGTAATACATATCGTTCTTACCATACTATTATTTCTTTAAAATTGTCAGAGCTTAACATTCATGCTTTCTTTGAAACATAATTCTTCTGTCATTGTGTTCTGATGACTCATCATTCAAGGTACTCCAATGAATCATATTAGCATTCTCCCAAAATAAAGGTTTAACTAGATATAACTTTGGAACACAGTTTTCTAAACTGCTCCTAGACAAAGTTTGCTCCCTGTATTATGAGCATCTGTTCATGAGATTTTAATAGCTTGAAATTTCATACAGACAAGAATGACTCAAGCAAACAGTGGATGGATAAAAGTATGTGCTCACATAATAGTGATAGGTCAAACTTTTCTAATATTTTATCTGTTTCTGTTTGTTTGTTTAGTTTTGGTTTTGTTTCGAATAAAGGTTTTACACTGAGTCATCAGAGATAATTGGACAAGTAAGGATCTTCAGATTTTCTGTGTATAAGTATTTTTAAAGTGTAATAGCCATCCCAGATGTACATTATTTGAACACGTAAGATAACTGTGTCAAAATAGGAACTGAGATAGGAGGCTGGTTTTAAGTGATACTTTACATCTTAGCTGTCTCTAGTTTTGAATCCTGAATTCTTAGAAAGTGATGCCACCTGGTAAAATACGTCAAGCATTGAAAGGTTTGAGGAATGTCCATTACCTACTCTTCCGAGTCTATTTTTCTGTCATTCTTTGACTTTTCAGACACGAATTTGGTTTCAGCAGCACACTGCCATGGAAATAGATTCTTTGATTTTTCTTAATATGGCAAAATTGCTACTGTTGTAGCTCTCTATACTTAGCTTTTGGGGGTTTATAACAATTTTGCTGTTAGGTGGAAGAGATTATTTAATCTAACCTTTGGACACACTTTAGGATGACTAGTAAGTCTGAGAGAAAAGACTGTGGCTTTTGCATTACTTTTTTCTCTTTTATAGCTAGGTTTGCCCCCTTCTTTTTCCTACTCCTCCCAAAACATGCCACCTGGGAAACAGAGAAAGAGCTGAATTTGCACTAAGTCTAGGCTACTTCAAATGGTGCTAATAACATAAAGGCATTTATTGGCATAAAATGGATAATGTGAGATGTGAAGTATAATTTCCTTTCAAATGCTCAGAGAATGGAAAGTGGTACATAGAAAGGCTAATATTTTTTCCCATAGCGTATTTTGATTCAGCTTCTCATTCTTTACCTAGTGGTCAGAAGAGTTGGTTAAAACTTCATTTTTAAACACCTACTCCTTTTTTTTTTTGAACACTGCCTGTATTTTCAGACTTTCATCCTTGGCTTGAGAGTAGATGATTCCCTTAAAACCTTCATTACAGCTTTTGCTACTGCTGTGGTTCAAAAATTCTCCTTTGAAAAGCTGCAAGGAAGTTCTGTAAAGTATGATTGTGCAATCCAGTTCTCATGCCAGGCAAGTTGTTTGTGTTAGACAGATATTTAAAATCCTACTAAAAAAACCTGTTATTGAAAGGACCAGCTAATACATAATGTCACTTAAAAAGAAAAAAACACTTCTTATCTAAGGGGACATCATAATGTTCTTGCTGCTCTCATGCCCAGAGAAACACTCTGCAGTGCGATTTAATCTAAAACTCTCCAACCCCGAGCATGTTTTTGTAGGTGTTTAGCCCTTTCAGGTGCAGAGAGAGAGCATGGTTTCTGCATCACTGCAATTCTGCTACAATAGTGGCCTCCTGGTATGCTGGGGCACACTACAGTGAGGTCTTCCACCTCAGTGAGATGCAATGCAAGGAAAAGATGCATGAGATTATCTTGACATCTGTTCCCATGCACTGAACCAGGAATCAGCCAGAGGTTTGCAGAATTAGATTTATCTGTCTTATAAAAAGCTTTATGGCATTCTGGAAAAGTTAAATTTCAGAGTGCTGCAATGCTCAAGATGTATTAAAGATTTTTAGGAAAGGTTTTTTTCTTAACGATACTTCCCCCACATGCTGATAAAAAGTTCTCCCTATAGACCTCTTTTGTATCTCTGCACTATTTTTTATTCTCTAGAGCTTCTTTCCTGCCAGTGTAAAATATGGCTTAGCATTTGTGTCTCCTCCTAGCCAAGCTTAGACTTTTTCTAACACTGCCTTCAGGGTTTATAAAAATATATGCAATACTATTGAAAAAGATGATATAATTATATGGGAGGAAGAGAAATTGGATGCCATGATGAGATAGAATTATTACAACAGCAGAGAGCACTGTGTGAAAACCAAATAGATAGATGGGCAGTATTTAATATTACTGATGAATCTTTAAAATCAAGGTTTGCTTCTTCCAGAAGAAAAGTTAAAAAGAAAAAACAATAAAACCTGAAGTACAGACAAATTCAGCAATTGTCCCTCTCCTGTAGCTGCAAGGCCCCTTCTAAAACTCCATGAAATGGCTCTGTTTTCTTGGTACTTCCTAGTCACAGCTGTCATAATGCCCAAGTCCTAGACAAATAGCCAGAGTACGAATAAGCATCAGTTATGGGTGCAAACCAGAGGCTGATGTGTCTTGAATATACCTGACTACTCATGGAGACCTCATGCAGTCAGACTCCAGGAACATGCCAGATCTTCCTGTGCTGGGTTTGCTAAGGTTGGTAGTTCTGACTCTAACAAAAAGCTGCGCAGGCAAGTAATTTTCAGAAAAAGATTAATTCATCCTGCTTTCAATGAAAGAGAATGATCAGTGAGGTCAGTGAAGACTTTCCTCCTCTGACTTTCTCATGGAGAAAAAATTCAGTACCGAAACTTTCTCAGACTGTGACCGACTTGAACTTAGAATCAAATTTTTTAAGCATCTGAAGAAAATTAGGAAAGTATAGAAAGACAGTGTTAATTGAGTTCTCAGGAGACAATTACCTAACTCAGCTCACCTCATCATTCGGGATATTCGCAGCCTGACATTGGACGTCCGTTACTAGTGGTGAGCCAATGAAGCTTGCAATGGAAAACTCAGTGCAAGTTTTCTTCTACTCTCTTGAAGGAGCAATCTCAATACTGAAAAATTATTAGGCATGTGCAAATCTGGTAATCATCATTACAGTGTGCAGGTTTCCTGATGAATCCTAGGAAAACAGTAGTGCAACTTTTGGTTGTCCTGGGAACAGATCTTAAAAATTCAGGCCTGCAGATGGAGGATGAATTAGACGATGTTACTGGAGACACTTAACACATTTTAGCCCCATTTCATATATAAAAAAATATTTCCATATGTGAAAGGAATATCATAACAAAGCTTTTCAAAATGTTTAAGCATGAGTGTAGATGCCCAGTTATAGAAAAAACACTTGACCAAGATGTTGATTGTACTGACAGAGAGATTTTCAGCACAGCAACTCCATGTTTTCTCTCCATCTTCACAGGAGTCTCTGCTGCCAAAAAACACAGATAACAAAGGCTCCTGCTTTTGCAAAAGTTGTAGCACAGTTTTACTGCCATCCTCTCTCTCTGTGCTGAACAGATCTGACAGACCACTGCTTATCACTGCAGTTACACGTTGTAAAACATCTCGCACATGGATGGAAAATGCATTTTTTCTGTTGCCTCCCAGATGAAAGCAAAGCCCCAGCCATGCAGTTGTTCATCCTTAGAAAAAGGAGATAGATATAGGCAACTTCCAGGTCCGAGAAATTTTAAAAATAGGGTGGACCTTAGAACAGATGCAAGTGTAGATGGATATTTGGGGTCAAGTCACCTTTCCCTAGTAACACTTCATTACTGGCTTCAGCCTTGAAATAGTGGCAGGGAGCTCTGTCACCCCCAGACACCATTTCCTTTAAGACACAGCTCTGTAAAATAGTGGGAATGTATCAAAAGCAAAAAGTAAGCTCAGCAGTTCAATACCGAGGGAATAAACAGCACTGTGCTCCATTTTCCTCACTGATATGTCTAACAGTTTGAATGTCTACATGAGTCTCACGTAGGAAGCATATATTTTCCTGCATGAGCCATTTAATGCTTCATACCCCATTTTTCATGAAAAATACTCTCTAATAAAAATACCCTCTAGATTTTAAACAGTATAATAAAAACATCTCTAGACTAAAATTGTACATGAAGACTAGCACAGATCAATTGGTGTTGCAGAGTATAAGAAAACAGCATCAACAGCCTAGGCAAAACTGAACTTTCAAATGAAAATTTCTTCTGCTTTTTCTCCTCTTTCTTCTCTCTAACTTGACTCCTCCAACATGAGAATCATGAAAATAAAATGTTATGAAGTTTCTTCACTTGTCACTGCTTTCTTTAAGTAGTCATATAAGGACACTAAAGCAAAACTACTCACTAAGAGAACTAAGAGCCCAGAGAAGCTGTGGATGCCCTATCCCTGGAAGTGTTTAAAGCCAGACTGGGTGGAGCTCTGAGCTCTGGTCCAGTGGAAGATGTCCCTGCCTGTGGCAGAGACGTTGGAACTAGATGGTCTTTAATGTCCCCTACAACCCAAATCATCAGATAATTTTACGATTCTAATGAATAACTGCTAATATGAAAAGTGAAAGTTGCCAGCTGGCAAAGTTGCAAAACTGGTGCCAGCATAAAAGGAGGTGCAATAAAGGATGTGCCTTACCAAAACATATAACCCTTCACAAAACAGTGGTACATCTGTTTGCTATTGATATGCTTTCTACTGCCAGTTGTTGAAGACTTTTAAGACTGGGATAGGTCAGACTGTAATTTTTAGAACTTCTTTTCCTTTTAATAGAAAACTCCACATGCATTTTGTTTCAGATGACTGTAATTCCTGGCTATTTAATCTAAGGACTGAAGTATGTTGTAGCAACAAAAAAAAAAGTTAAAAAACCAATTCAGAGTATTATATCAGTAAGCATTGAACTATTAGATTATCTGGTCTATGTGATTCTTTTTAAAATCATCTTCTTTTTTCAAATAGGTTAAACACAGTTTATTCCATGACTATAAACTCAATGGACCTGCAGGTCTGCAAGATTTGCCTCTCATTTTGGGAACTAGGAAAAAAAAATTGTATTGAATTTCCTCAATATTTGTTCAAATGCTTAAGTAAATTTTTTTGAGTGCCTTTTCAATCTCTTGATGTTTTCTTTTAACAGCATCATTTTAATCGTTATTGATACTATCTTTGGGTAGTATTAGGTAGCATTACAGGATCACTGAGATATTTGAGATATTTTAAATCCAGTCACAGAAGTTTGCTCAGTTTCTCCATCATTTACTCCCAGAGATCCTCATGCTACAGGCCAGACAAGCCCCAGAGCATGGGATAGGGCGACACCTGAGCTCTTGCCAGATTTTTTCTAGATCGACTGAGTAAAGTTTTCTGCTACATATTCCACATTTTCTTGTATGATGTCTACTAGCAGTTCACATATAAAAATTCATTCCATTTCCTCTTGGCAGGGTGTGGAACAGCTGCACAGCTCTGTAGGGAGCCTGAGCTTTGATGTGGTCTTCACAGCAGTGAAGGGGCACAGATCACAGGTAATAGAGGTAGCCCTACATGCCTGTACTCACTACCCGGTCTATATTCATCTGGACCATGGCTAAAGCATGCTGGGGCTAAAAAAGTGATAAAGTAGGCAATGCTTTCCAAGTATATATTCTGCATGTTTGTGGAACTGTAAGTTGTCATGTAGAAAGGGAACTGTGGAAACATTTTCCTTCCTTTACAGGATCATAAATTTCTTTAAACTTAATAAGACATTCTGCAAGACGAATGAAAGAAACCCTCCAATTTTCTTTTGACTGAATGAAATTTGTGATTGAACAGTGTATCCTTATGTTCTTGAAGGCTATTTCCCAAAGAATTCAAGTTTTCAGGATCAGGATATTAAATGTAGGACAAGAAAAAGTCAGTGTTTTGCATGTGTTTTTGTGTGTATTTTTGTTTTGTAATCTCCAGTTTGAGTTAAGAGCTATATTCTATACAAAATACCTCCTGAATTTTCTGACTACTGTTTTTGCATTTGAATATGGTTAAAAGCTTATTTCCAACTTCAAGCCATATGGTGAGTGGTAATTCATATTTGAAAATAATTCCTGCTTTAACTGTCTCTGGTTGTTGGGAATAAAAACTGAAACGAGAAAAGTAACCAAAAAGAGTATTCCCAAGCTAACTGTTTGCTGGAGCTAGATAAAACTCATATCTGAAATATTTAGCATTCTTTCCTACATACACATTTCCAGAAGACTTCTTGGTCACCCAAGCATTTTCTGATCACTTCAGTCGACCCATGTGTTCAGGAGCAGCCAAAACCCATCAAGCTTTTGGTGGCTGCTCTGTCTGCACTGTAGCCAGGAGCAATGTTATGAGTCTCTGCAGAACTTCAGAGGCATCTGTGCCTGCAGATGAAGCCTGTCGAGGAGGTGCTCTGGGCTTGATTCCCACTCCCAGGGTCTGCTCCTGGGCTGCCCTGCTGCCAGGGGCATGCACTGAGTTTGTGCCTCTGTCATCCTCTGTGTGCCTGGGGAAGCAGCTCCAGTGGTGTGCACAGCACATGAACCTGGCTCAGAGGGAATTCCTGCCACAAGAGAGAGCACAGCAGTACCCAAGGGCACCATTCCTGCTCCGAGAAGCATCTGATCAAAATTATTGATTATCTGCCTGGCACAGCCAAGTGCCACCGAGGCCAGCCTAGCTCTGCATGAAGCAAAGAGTTAGATCAGACTGATTAAATCACAGGGCTGGAAGTGAAACAAGGGTAAGGCAACAAGTGAGCCTGAGTACTAGGAATAAAAAGTAAAGAAGAATGTAGTACTTAAATCCAACAGAGAAACAAAAAGCCACGGAAGCTGATCCAGCTGCTGTTGAACTTAGCTGTAAGTTCCTTTGGACTTTACGAAAACATAAAACTGGAGAACAGTCTGTGTTATGCATCCAGGTATGCCTTGATAATCTCATCAAATCAGGGGGAACATCAACACCAAATCTTGATTGCACAAAATTTCAAATTGGAGAGTTCTCAAAGGGAGGAAGAATAGTATGGAGGAATGATTTTAAAATCTTTTCCCAATTAATTGTTCTCTTCAACCCCTGCCTGCCAGATGATGTAGTAGGTAAGCTAAATAGAAATTTCTCCCTCACTTTCAATTAAATTTTCTGAGCTATTTCACAGATCAGTACATAGATCACACAGAAACATAAACCTTGAAGATTTTGCACTAGGTCAGGACCAAGCATAATTTGTCACCTCTCATCTCCCTTTCACTCTCTCCTGGCACTACCAGGCTCCTGATGAGAGCTTGTCTAAACTGCCTTCATGCCAAAAACTTTTAATCGTCTCATCAGTGGACAGCTTCTAGCTCTCCCTCTGGCAGGTGAAAATAGGGCAAAATTAAACATCATCAGCTCCTAAGGAAATAGTTCCTTGCTTTGTACTTATTATGCTTTGTGTGTGTACAGTTTTTGGAGACTGAATAGGGTTTGCCATTTCTGCGTATATTATAGACTACCGTTTCCACATCTGCTTTCGCCATGTAGACAAAGTTCTAGTGCATTAGAAATTGCTCAAGCAAATAAACAGTTATGAAATCCCTTAATTTTATGAAGATTATATTGTTGAGCTGTTACAAAAAACCTAGTCCCTTTCTGCCAAAAAGCTAGCTGTAAAATCTCAATTCTCAAATATGCAATTCTGAATTTTTAATTTTACAGAACATTCTCTTATCCAAGAAACTAAATACATTATTGATACTATTGCACAAGATCTAAAGAATTAGCCATCTAAAAGAAAATTAGACAATAACATTTATTTTTAATGTGTTTTAGAAAAATGCTCACATGAAAGTTCATGTAATTTAAATTACCATCCTGTTTCTTTCTACCTATTCTTAAAAAAAAACCCCAAAACAATGCTATCACAGAAATTAATACAGTGCATCTATACTGTATACACTTCTACACATTGATGCTACAGAAAAAATGCAAATATCTTTGTCTTAAATAAATATGAATGGTCTCACAGTGAACACATTTTTATGAACAGGTGAGTACATACAGAAAACCAGATGAATCACAAGATAATCCTGATTTTAAAATTTGAGATTCCGTGGCAGGCAGCGTTTGCCTTAATTGTGAAAATATTTTGCTGTAAACTATTGAAATTTCTTCTCAGTTAGATGGATTCTCTAGACTGCTGAGGCTGCCAGACCAGAACATCATCCACCTGGGTGCTTAAGCACGATGAGACAAAGGCATCTCACATGGATGTAGGAGCATTTGATGTACTTGAGAGGGGAAGAGAACACAATGAATCATAATGGAGGCACATTTCTCTTTCCCCAGTTTCTTTATAAAGGGAAGATTTCTCATGTTCAGATGAAAAATTGTATTTAGAACCATGCAAACCACATCGACCTGAGGAAACACAATTCCACTTACTACTTATGCAGGGATACTTTAAAGCATTTCCACAACCTTCTCGGCAAACAATGCACTTTACTGCCCAAGCATTGCAGGGTCTTGTCTATGCTGCATTCACCCCAGACCAAAGCCATCTCCCACATGTACATAACCAAAAGATTGTGATATGAATAGACATCCATTCAGTTTTAGGGAAGTTCCTGAGAAAGAAGATCAGCTAGACTTGCCACTGCATTTTTCAAGGTTAATGGTAAGATTTTAACGTAAGAGTTTATCTCATCCTCCACCAATAAAAGATGGAGCCAAGGCTCGAAGCCCTGCTGCACGCAACACTTTTACACTAGCAGGGCCAGCTCAGAGTTTTCCATAGCAGGTAGGGATGCACTGGCAGTGAAATTGATGTCTGCAGATGATGATTTCATTTAAGGCACTTTCCCAGAGCTCTTGAAAATACTCCATCAATCTCCAGCATCCCAAAGTGCACAGGTTGAAAATATCCAATATGGAGCTGTCATTCCTGTAACTGGAATGCTTTATGCTTCCCAGAAGACAGGGCAATCTCAGTGTTCACAAGAAAAAAAAAAAGAAAAAAAACAGAGGAAAGCTGGGGAAAACCTCTTTCTCTAGAGCTCATTCTCTTTTGTATCCTTCCTGTTGGAGGCATACTGGGTGATGGGGCCAAACCAGCAGCTGAAAAATACCTATTTTAACCACCTATACAGAGAGATACAATAATATAGTGCTGCTAGGTGGTTGGGTGGAGAGGAGTTAAATCAAATCCCTTGCAAATGTATGAAGAAGAGAAAGACAACAAAAACAGAGACAAAGGAATCACAGCTAGAGGAAAAAGGAAACAGCCGCAATCAAAGGTTGATGTTCCAGGAGCTCATCAGGATCCACTCCAACTTTGTGGAGATGCTGAGATAAAGAGCCTTTTCTGATTGATTTGACCAACTTTGAATGTCTTCCATAATCATGTTAATGAATGCCCAGTGATGTCACAGTATTTATTTACAGAAGCCTGACAGTTTCTTAAGCAATTGTAATCATGGTAGATTTGATTCCTGCCAGCACAGTCATCCCACACACTCCCATTTTGTGACCCAAAGGTGAACACTGCCTAGCAGGAGTCACAGCATCCTTCTGTAACTCTCAGCTAATCATAATTAAATATATATTTTTCTATTTCCCCCCCTACATTTCTAGTCTCTTTTGGCTTGTCCTGCCAGCCTGCAACTCAGTGGCACCACAATATAGATCTCTTTATCACATCCTTTAATTCTCTCTATCCAGTGAATGTCTGACTACCAACTGCTATTTATCAAAAATTTTGTGAAATAAAATCAGGTTGTACTTTTATCACCTTAGACATGTCACAACAAACAAGCTGTAAAACCACTTTCAACATATTTACACAAAAGCTGTCCACTCTTAGTATGGATGGACACTCCCTGGAAAGGAATTCCATTTCCATTTGTGTATATAATAACTAGTAAAGAAAATAGGCAATATTAATAAAATGTTCCTGTAAGTATACAAATAGCAGTAGGGATATAAGATATCAGCATATGTATCTGCTATTCCCATGACTTATTAGGAAAACTGAAATACATTATTATACATATCAAATAATTGCTAGTACTTTTCTTGAGTTTTATTTTGAATTCTTATTTATTGGCTTCATGGTTCCATGTGAAGCCTTCCCCAAAGGCAAGTGCATTCATTTAATAGTAAGCAGTTAAACATTTCAAACAGTTTGAGAGATAGTCCATAACAATAAAAGGGTTATACTTAATCTGGATACGCAAATTTCATAAATTTCTCCAGGGCAGTGTATTCCCACTGCAGTGGTTTTTTTTCAGCCTAAATGCCAGCACAGCTGTCTTTATCTTTCCCCCTGGGTGCTAGTGTTCCTCCTAATGTTTCATGAGGGAAATAAAAAAGGGAAGTTTGGTATGAATAATTTTAGTTTTTAAAAGAAAAGCGAATTCACACTCAGGACTGGCAGTCTGTCAAAGCAGCTTTTCACTTATTTGTGGGTCATTTGTGGAAGAGACTTTATTTCTCAGGCTTCTGAGACAATTCTTTAGGTCTGTTGGCACCAATAAAGCTGAGTGGCACACATGAAGGTTGAAAAACTACTAAGTCTTTTGTGCCATTACAGCAATTCTGAAAACATTTTGAATTATACTACAAATATTTACCTGATATCACCAGACAGCTTTTTCATACAAATTCTGCACTTAAGCATTCTGGGGATTCCTTCTACGAGTGTTGTACCAGGTGTTTTTTATTGCCATCATTCAGCTCACAGGCTGCCTTTCTGAATAGTTCACCCTAGCACAGCTTCTTGCTGTTACTGCAGTATTTTTTAATTCCAAATAAATATCAAAATCTTCAGCTGATGAACGACTTCAGAAACTGAGCAGAGATCTCTGGGGTACCTGAAACAGTACAAGATTCTACTAGTTAAAGATCTTCCCCCTCAGCTGTTTGTTTACATGAAGCCTTCCATCTCTATCTTGCAGACAATAAATCCATGATGCTGTAGGTGTTCCTTCATCCAATTTCAGTGACTCCATAGCTGACTCCAATCTGGCCTCTAGCTTGATCCACCCTGTGGATTAGGAATAAGGACATTCAGTCTCAGTGAACACAGACTTTTATGGCTTTTACCAATGCTTGCAACTCTTTCATGAATGCACTATTCTGGCGGATAATTTTGCCCCAGATTTTAAGAGAGCTTCTTTAGTACTAATGCTTTTGTGGGATGCCTGCAGCTTCAAGAGGAGATGGAGGGTTGCAGATTGCACTGACTGCAACTGACTGCTACTGACTCCTGCACAATGGCAGAACTTCCACTACTGCTCTTCCAGGCTCTTGTCTGGACTGGCATCAAGATCCATCAAAATTGTTCCAGCCCAAGAAGACACTGTCATGTGAAAGAAATATCTGGATGGGTATCAAATATCTGGGTATCAACTTTCTGCCTGGTTTGCATCTGCAATGCAGCCACAAACGCCAGTACAGAAGAGAGATGGTATAGTGACATGATTTTCACAAAATCATGGAATACACTGAGTTGGAAGAAACGAGGATCACTGAATGCAACTCCTAGCCCTGCACAGCACCATCCCCAAGAGTCACACCATGTGCATGAAAGCAGTGTCCAATTGCTTCTCGAGCTCTGTCAGGCTTGGGGCTATGACCACTTCCCTGAGGAGCCTGTTCCAGTGTTCGGGCATCCTTTGGGTGAAGAATCTAATACCTAACCCAAACCTCCTCTGACACAACTTCAGGCCATTCCCTTGGGTCCTGTCACGGGTCACCAGAGAGAACACATCTTCAGAGTGTCTGCCTCTCTGCTTCCCTGGAAGTTGCAGCTGCAGTGAGGTTTCCCCTCAGTCTCTTCTTCAGGCTGAACAGACCAAGTGACCTCTTTCCAACTGCCTGACAGATAGACTGTAGAGATCAGAGGATTTTAACTGTGAGGATTGTCTAAAAATTGGCTGTCACTACAACTCTGCAGCACACCAAGAATGCTACAGTTATTGCTAAGAAATTCCTGATACACACAAGAGCTTATTTTGGAGACCGTATTATTATGCCTGGACTTGCTAGTTATTGCAGTGATGGAGCAGTGTTAGGAAATTAATATAAAGCTAGCTCACAGCTAATCACAAAGGTCTTCAGAAAGTGTGCTTTATATATCTCCTAAAGCCCATCTCAAGTAAAAGACTGTAGACTGAGGTACTTTTTTCAGTCAGGAAATACTAAATTAAAGTAAAATGAATTTATTCATTTTCAGGGTGCATGAGGATGTTCTAAATAATTTATAGTATGACAATATCATATTTACTTTAACATTTTATATTGTTATAAGTTGCAAAGGTTGAATGCAATGGAGCATTTCCCAAGGGGAAAGGGGGAGCAGGACTTACAGAGATGCTGATCTTTCAAATGTGCATTCACCATACCTTTTTCGCAGAACACAGATGTTGACAAGACTCAGCAGCAGGATTCGAGATGGAGAATGGAGGCAATTCAGCTGCATCATCTTGGCACTGAATGTGCTATACAGGACCCTGGCAGGATGCATGGGGAGCTACAGCCTTCACCAGGGAGGAAGCCTGTGTGCTGAATCTCTCTTATTTTCTTTTAATTTCTGGGGCAAGCAAGTTCAGTTTTCATTAAGCCACTGTGAAGATTTGAGCCAGCTTTGCTCACAAGCCTTCTTCTTTTATGCCAAGGACTAGACCTACTTCACTTCTTCTACACCTGGAGGTAAATCAAGGTGAAATTCATGAAAGCTGTGTACTTAGGTAGGAGCAAATCTAAGCACAGCATATCCTCACTCACTTTCTCCTTTTTAATTACACCTGTGTATCAGTGACATGTCACAGAACTGGCACTTTAAAGTACAGTATTACTCCTTCTTTTGATGGTTTGGTTGATGTGCCAGTGCTCCATCAGGAAGAATGACTAGAGAGATCAGAGAAGCATAAATCTGTTCTGCGGATCCTCTATGTTCTCTGAAATATTGCTTTTGGAGAGAGGAAACCAAACATATGAGGGATTCATACCTTTCTCTCTTTGGAGTTTGGTCTGTCACAAACAACAGTCAGTCAATTGTCAGACAACCAAAAGTTAAAGAAATCTGGATAGGCCATTATAGGCAGGAAACTGCAAAATAGGGATCATAATGTAAAAACATACTTTTTTTTACAACTGAATTAACAGCTCCTTTATCCTTAGCAGCACCAAGTCAGTACCTCTGCCTCCTGATCACATAGCTTTACCTAAGCTAGGTAAAGCTACACAGCTTTACCTAAGCTCTTAATTGCCAACTGCATGTCTTATTAATCATCTTCACTGTGAAGCACAACAATGGCCAAGGTACCAATATTCCATATGACAAAACACATCGTAGCAGGACAAAAAGGAATGAGTGGAAATGGATGTTGCCATAATCCACCAGGAGAACCGGATGGAGGAATGATTCTTGTAGTAGGTAACCATCTTCTAGAGCACATTCGTTAGAAATTTGGTTCATATAGTGTAAGCTCCCAAAGCAAGATTACGTTTTCCAGAAAACATTGCTGAGAGCCTATCCTGTGGGGGAGGGATTAGCTTCACAGTTGACAGCACCAAAATATTTTGGTTTTCAGCTCCTTGTCAACAAATTAAATATCTCAGCAGGTGTAAGCCCCTGGGTTGTAGGCAACCATTGCTCTTGGATTCCTTCTTCATATCTACAGCTCCAACCAAAAAAAACCCTGTCCCAAATCTAGAAACCAACATAATAACTACAGAGGTAATATATATGCATCTGTCTGCTGACTGCTGCCATAGGGACTGAGTGACTAATTAAAATCAATTACTCAGAAATGGCTGCAATTTTTTCTTCATTATACATACACCTAATCCAGATGGAGGCAAGTTTGTTTATAGCGCAATGAAGTATTACCTTCTTGAATTTCTGCTAAATTACTGTCTATTATGAGTTTGTACAATTTTAATAATAAATATTCAGTTCCAATTTTTAGAGAAGTCCAGTTTTCTCTCTGATAAATAGTCCTTCACAACAAAACAAATTAAAAAAAAAAAAAGACTGTTCATCCTAACGCATCTCAGTCAACACGTATGTGTGGCAAGCCAGCACAGGAAATTTCAATTATGCTCCCCAAAACAATTTCAAAGTGGTAAAGGTGTGGTTTTATCATTTTGGTTTTACCTCTATCCATTGAACTCTCTCTATTTTTTCTTACAGAAAAAGATTGTATGAGTATAAATATGATCCTTTTGTTTGGTGCCATAAAAATGTGGAGGAGGAAGTAAATGGAAGAGAAACTGCAAAATAAAGTGTTATTTGAGAACAACAGCCACCTACATTTGAAATTTGGTCAGAAAATTAAAAAACAAACAAACAAACAAACAAACAAACAAAAAAACCTCCCCAGCTTTTATCACGAAGAGTCTGGAGATAAAACATTCATTCCAGAGGGATTTTGCTACAATCTTTCAATCTCAATAAAGGGTGTATAGCACTTTCAGGATTCCTCTCTTGTCCTTAAGTATCACAGCTGAATAGAAGGGTATCACTCTGGAGTGCCATGCCATGAGCTATTCAGAATGACAATTGTTTAGGAAAAGTCCACAAGAATACTTCAGCAAGCTGCTCTGTAGCTGCAAGTGAAATCATACAGAAAACAAGTGAAATCAAGTTGTAAACTTGAGAATATCTGAATAAACATCAAGGTCAAGTACTTGTGAAACTCTGACTGACTCAGAGCACTGCTTTTTTTGTCTATCAGGGGAACATGAACCTGAAAGACTCTGAATTTTTTAACACACTTGCTTTGAGAGAGGTCGTGTGTCTGGAAGGCACTTCTCTATACATGCCAAACTGCATTTTCTACATCATCAATATGAATTGAGTTGATCATCCTTTAGAATACATACAGTATATTACTCATCAATCCAATGGCATTTCATTCTTTACCGGAATGTAATATTGCTCATGATCATTTCTTATGCTCTCACCCTATTTCACAAATCAACCATAATAACGCTATTTAAATCTATCTGTAAGATTAGTCACAATCCTGAAATTTTATGGTGCATAAAAAATTGATACTGGTAAGCTTTTAGCTAAAAAAAAAGGAAAATTACATGAGATATTGTTTTAAAGGTTAAATATTTTCTTGATGTATCTGCGTTACATCACAGATTAAACAAAACAAAGAGACTTTTGTTTTGGTTAAACAAAAGCCTTTGATGCGGGAACATATCCAACTTTCAGAAGGGAGGATTTTACTCACCTGGATCAGTCTATTCATGATAACATTAAAAAGTATATATCTAAGATTTTACTCCAGAAAGGACTTTTATCTGCATGCTATCTATTATGTGTATGATTATGTATGCAAAGTCCCTTTCTCGGTTATATAAGATATGAGATTTCTACCATTTATCAAAAAAAAGGAAGAATTCAGCACACTCACATGTATATTTTAGTCCTTTATATCCTTTATGTATGTAATTTCTTTAAGCAGTCATTTTGTTTCCCAGTTTTTCTAACTGAGAAAACCTGCAGCCCTGCTGTATGTATCAACCAGAAACTGCAAGCATAGCTTATCCACCACAACATGAAATACTGAAGGTATTTTGTGCTCATCCATTTAAGCACATTTTATTCAAATAAAATAATGATATTTCTTTAGCCAACCAACAACATCTTCATCAAGTTCTGTATTCTCTGAATTTATATTAAAAAAAATACTTCATTGCTTTTGATGCCTGATAGGAGAGGTAAATGCCATTAGACATGCTCCTATCTCCCTGCCTACAAGACCTGAGCTCAGGATCATCTGTCAGAAAGAGTGTGACCTGTAGGTTAATGGACTGAGGATAAATTGAGATGAAAACCCCAAAACATCTAAACTGGAACTAACTCTAATGCAATAGTTTAACAGTTAATCATACTTATACTTCACCTCTTCTCATTCTTCAGAATCACTGTGCTTCAATATACTTCTCTTAATATTGGCAATTAATTCTTCAGAAAATGGCAGATAAAGCCTGTGCTGAGCTAGTTAAGCAGGAGTGCTAAGGGCAGCTGGCTTTCAAGAGGTCTGGAACACCCAGTGCTCTGTTTATTAGCAGTATCAGGCAATGAGTTGTACTCCTTATCAGTCCAAATGTCTTGATAGATAAAATCCCAGAAAAATCAATCTGTATTTTAATCAGGTGCAACCAATGAGAATTCTGAGGTCCCTCACAATTTAATTAGGCTATTAGATCATCAGAATATTTCAGTGGGAAGCTAAGAACCTAAATGTTTACTTAGCTCTAGAGCTTGTAGCCATCTTCTCACCAGTTTAAAGACACCTTTTGCCATCTGGGATTTCCTCTGCAGATTTATTACCATGAATCATCCCTAGCCTTACCTGGATTTGTTCCTGAGTGTAGAGTGAAGAACATAATGAGTGAGAGTAGAAGAAGAAAACCTAATTAAAAAGGCAGGGAGAAAAACAACAACAACTACAACAGCAGCAACAACAACAGCAACAAAATACAAGAAAATTGCAGTCCTTGGTGTTCCATAAACATATAATCTGCTCTGAAAGAAAACCACAGCTGTGGAAGGAAAAAAAGGACTAAGTTTCAGCTGTGATAGAGCTGAGACAATTACAGACAAGTCTTATCTTGTGAAAGTGGTTAAAGAGTAAGTCTGAAAATAAAGAAGATTAGGAAAAAGAAAACTTCTAGTCAACCTGTGATTATATACTATCAGAGCAATAGATCTGAATCTCAGATTTGAAAAAAAAGCCTTTAAGATTTTAAGCTGAAAGAAGTGGAATTCTGTGTTTATTTCTGTGTTTCCACCTGACAGGCATTTAGCTAAAAAAGATGTTTTTCTAACTCAGAAAGAGCTAAAAAATTTAGCCAGGGTTGCTGTGTTAAATGTGAGCTGCATAACACATATAAGCCTCGTGCATCCATTACTCAAAACTGATGTAAAATCCACCTTTGCTGTCCTCCATTTCTAGAGTCTGAGAACCCACTCAAAATATGGGGAAAACACTCCCTTGAAAGTCCCAGCTTCCCTTGGAAACCCAGCAGGAAACCCATTTCTGCAGAAGTTACAAAGGAAAATTTCCTTTGTCATTCTCCACCACTGACTCGTAATGGGGAGCAGCTTGAGGAGCTGTAGCTGCTGGAGCACATCCCTCTCCTCCTGAAGGCAACATCTGCCTAAGTGAGAACCCTAAGACTGCTGGGAGCCCCCTGCCCCTTTCCTCCATCTGACAGCAGCCAAATCCCACGTCTCCACAGCTGGGTACTGACAGCTCTGGACAGCTGAATCCCTGCAGAAAGCCTTGGATGTTGGTGCCGCAGGACTTGCCTGTCTGTACCATTGTATGTATGCATGACAAATCAGAATGTAGCATTAAGAAAACATTTTCTTGTAACAAAGCTTGAAAACTGCTTTTAGCCAGACATCCTTAATTAGAGCAGCTGCCAGTAAAATAAGTGCTTTGACTAGAAAAATAAAGAGATCTGCTATGCCTTTTGCTCTGCTTGACCCACTTGAATGTGGCCCAAACATAAGACAAAAATATTAATTGAATTCATGTTTTACAGATTTGGATCTATTCAGCTGTTGAGTACTCTCAAGCCTAAATAACAGCTCTATTAATTATTACCCATAGTCCTCTGTTTAGAGCCACAGCTGTTTTCCTTTTTCACAGACATTTTTCACAAATTACAAAACTACCTAAATTAATAAAAGTCTAGGCACATATGACTGCAAAAGCAGAAAGGAGTTTCAGCTCATGAGCTGTGTGACTCTCCACACTGCTAATTTAGAGCAACTGAGCTACTTTATTAGTCAGCTTTCATCACTTAATGAAGTTATTCAAATATTGAAAAACACAGCCTGGATATCTTTAATGTGGGTGGGAAAGACATCTGGACTAGCTACTGCTGTTTCTAGTATCTTATGGAATCTGTATCTAATACATTTCCTAAAATTACGTAACACTTCATGGTATCATTATATATATACCCAAAAGGATCACCATCTATCAGGAGAATCAGATTATGAGGTTTTCAGAAAGCTTTTCTTGGCAGCTGGGAAGAAATCGGCTTCTTTGTGAAAGCTGGTTACATAGGCTTGGAGACAAATGGAAGAGGTAAGCTGATGCTACAACTGTTTTCTCACAGGTTTATTCCTCCAGAGTAGAGGTGATCTGGCATGGTCAAAACTTGGTTCTTGGGATTTGTAAGAGCAGCAATCTGATTTTTTTCTCTAGTTACAGAAGAAATGAAGCACATGAACAATATGAAGTGGCACATGCAATTTTTCTGGGAAAATGCCCATAGACCAATACTGCATTTCAGCATGTTTATTAGAAGCTGTGTGCATTTTGCTGCGAGGCT
>VWZS01007227.1:177631-294015 GCA_013397075.1 Rhabdornis inornatus
AGGAGAGGAGAGGAGAGGAGAGGAGAGGAGAGGAGAGGAGAGGATTATTTTCCTTTTTGAAAGATGTGTCAACATCTAAGCTGAAGTTTCACATGCTTGAAAGCTTCCATGATACTTTGAAAAGACCTAATTTCCTATAAAAATGAGGTAAGATAAAGAACTGTGGGCTTTTTTTTTTTTTTAGTAGATAAAACCCTATTCACAGTTATGCAGATCACTTGTGGATTTTGTTTATAGTCTGATTTTGCATTGCAACTTTAAAAAGTTCTTCCTTTCATTCCTGAAAATGTTCTTTCTGTGATTAGAGCAATCTGAAGTTGCATATGCTGTCAGCTACCAGACTCTGGCAAAAGAGAAGATATAGGAGCTTTGGCACTCAGGACAGGATTTGGTAAATATTTAGTCAGGTCCCACAAGACAATGGAGAACCATAAGTGGCCAAGGAAAAGGATTCCCTCTGTCTCTAATGCTGTGTTACTTCTCTCCTGAAAGAGGGATGAGGGATCTGCTTTGAGCCAGGAGACAGGAGCCATAGTACCAGCAAGATCTTTGTTATGCCAAGCACCACCTGGACTGCCTTCAACCTTCAGAGCAGCCAACCAGCCAGTTTCACTGCTACCTTTCCATTTGTGGGTAGGAATTAATGTGAAGGAGAAAAAAACAATAAATATATTCATTCCCTTCTCCCTTTCATGCCCTGCTATTCTACTCTAGCTGTATTTCCTATGTCAATAACACAATATTTAGGTCAGCGTGAACATGTTCCTGCATGTTTGTAATCTGAATGGTCTCCTAGTCTGTCTCATTGTTCTTTCTGGGAATTTAAGGTACTCTTCAAAGCTGAAGGTGCTGGGGTGTTTTACCCCTAAAACACTCATTTTCTTGATTACAATAAACCAGCATTTCTCCTTTGGTGAGTTTACAGTATGTCATTTGCTGATTAGATTTGCAGCAGTTTTAAGACGTGGTTTACATCACGCTAGATTTCATCCTTTGAGATCTTAAACTGACGTGGTGTCCAGAGGGTCTTTGTATTACCAGCAGGGGTTTGGACCATGTTTTTTTCATCTCAGGCTGTTGGAGATGGCAGTAAGGATGAGTAAGTCAGCTGAAGATGGACGTTGTACCAGCTAGAGTTCAGACTCATTTATAGTTTTTTCCTGTGAAATCACTTAAAAAGCACAAAAAATTGCAACTAGGAAAGAAATGAAACATACTTGGGAGTTACAACTTCTAAAGCATATAGTCACTATACAGAAGAAAAAAGAGATTACATTTAAGACAAGGCAAAATCTGTATCATAGATCATTTGGAACCGTTCCCTATAAACTTTCTAGTCACTTTCCTGTATTTTTCAGGTACGTACATATTCCTATACATTATTTTATCTAAAAATTAAATACTTGACTTTTACAGGTTCTGTTTATAGACTCTAGGGCACTATTTCACTGTGGAATGAGTGATTCTATGGAATTCATGCCTTCTGCACCCAGAAGGAATGTACAAAGCTGATCAGAAGATTGCTTCCTTTCACAAAAATAAATTCTCCCAGTAAACAGAATATACATACACTGCAGGAAAGTGTCATGTATTGTGTTTTTTTCTCTTTTCCATGAAAATATTTGCTGTAAATATTGTAATCTGTTCCCACTAGTTATTTCCCCTACATCTTTATAAATGAGGCCGCTTTCTAAAACTCTTCTAGAAAATCCACATCCTAAAGAGCTCTGTTAATAAATAACAGACACTACAAAAAATTTAGAGAACCATTCTTGTGTTATATCATTCCAGCAGATCTTTTAGTTACTTATTTCTTGTTCAAATTCAAAACCATCTGAAACAGGGATCTTGAATTTTGATGTTGATTATAAAATAACCAGCATATTTTGTTTTCCTCTATTAAGCCATGGACATGAAGGATGTTTCCTCAAGCTCATACACACTTAATTTCAAGTGTTGAAAAACTTTCCTCCAATCAGGCAGAAGTAACAGAAGACTCCAAGAGTCCCATGAAAATAGCAATGTAAGCGTCAGAAGTGCTATAACTAATTACTAATGAATGAATGACATAAATTAAACAGAAAAAAAAAAGACTAAGATATATTGATGACAATTAAAGGAAAAACATGAAAAGCATGCACAATAATTTACTTAGCCACTTCCCCCTTCTTTTTTAAATTAAACTTATCCAGGATAAATGATAGGTTTAAAACCTTTATTAATGATTTTCTTTATTATATAGAACAAGATTTGCATGACTGCCCCTTTTTACACTTTTTTACTTCTAGCTTCACCAGGTACTAGAATATACTTAGTATTCTGTACAATAGTCTTTTTTCATTGAATACCTTTGACTTTCTAAGTGACAGCTTCAATCATACCAGACAAAAGCAGAGTGAAGTTTGCATTAACAGAATACACTAAACATATCATGGTATTCATTCATTGCAGAAACATTTGCATAATTGCCCTAAATTAGAGACATTTAATTTTAAGTGATTTACTAAAAGTTGAAAAAGACTTTTTATTCTCAATTGTATATAGTCTGATTCATGACAAATCCTTTGTTGTATGTCACACAGGAATTTTATATTTCTTGTCAAGATATTCAATTGATAGCAACTTTTCTACCAGAGAAGTTTGTGGTGGAGAGTCATACTGTGGTACAGCAATCTGGATACTCAAAGTTCGGAGGTAGAAAAGGGAATGTGGAAATGTGCATAAAAAGGGATACAGATTCAGAGGCTAGAGGACAAGTAGGAAGATTTGTAAACATTTTTTTGAACCTTCCTCTATAATTTCTGTTTTCTTAACACATGAAGAATGAAACCAGGTTTGTGAGGGTCCTCATCCAATTCCTTCATTGACATGACTTTTCAAATGTACTGCCTACACATAAGAATCAAGTGCTACTTGAATGGCGCTCACATGCCACCAGATCCGTGAGACAACCATGGTCTGCCAGGCTGACAGCAGGTGGGATATCATCCCAGAGCTTCAGATGTGCCACTCTACAGTCAACTGAGTGTAGGCAACAGAGCCATGCCCTTCCTCGTGGATTTTCCTGTCACACCCTGTCAAAAAACACCTTTTCTCTGGTATTTGAGCTGAGGTGGTTTAAAATAGTGTATCATCAGCACCTAGGAGACGTGATCATCCACCATTAATCATGGAGCTGAGTCATTCAGGTGGATGAGCATGCAAGGCTGCTGAGGATGGATATGGAAGAAGCTGGGAAGAGAAGAAGTTCTAGCATTTGAACTAAATCATTCATCAGCCTGCTTCATGAGACTGTGAGACTGACACCTTGCTCCAGACTCTGTCAGGCTGGACATGTCTCAGCAAGAGTGCTGCATCTGAAATGAGTCTCCAGCAGCTCACCCATCTGGATGCCTGGGCAGGAATGATCCTATGACATATCATGACACATGACACACCAGTCTATACATGGCAATAGGATCCTCATCCCTTCCTTTATGACTGTTCCAGAGAGGCAACATCATTAAAAATGGTAATGAATACTACTCTGACCTCTACGATCTATGCCAACTCCCCCTGGTTTTTTTGGTTTGTTGTTTTTTTTTTTTTCTTTAGAGAGGTTATTGTCTTTCACAGATCTCAGCAAGCTTTCTGAGAAATCCAGACTTTTTTACTTCTGCAGAAGGGAAGATAATTCTGTTGGCTACAATGAAGTGAAGCAGAACTAATGTAATTAGTTGCCATCACCTTTCTCCAGATTTAGACCAATGTATCTGATACCAAATTTGGGGCAAAGTTGTAATCACATATTCTTTTTTTAACGTCTTTAAATTTGTAGATTAAATTTTGTGTTCTGCCTCTGCATCCTGCTGACAAAACAATGTTCCACCAATGCATCTGGGATGAAAATGGTGGGGTTTGCAGCAGGAAAATATTTCAGCTTCTAGTATAAATGTTGTCATAACTGATCCATTACTCATAACTCTAATTTTACTATATAGCACAAGAGAGTAAGTGTAGGGAAGTATATAGTTTTCCTGTGCACTGTTAATCTTTACAGTACAGAACGGAATGTTAAAGAAAATAAATTAATCCACAGTAAAAATCCTTGAAAGAGTTTTTTTCATTAAAATATTTCTTTAACACTCTAGGAGCCAGAACATTTAAAAATTAAAGTTCTGATTTCAAAAAGATAGTGTCATATAACCATTACCACACTATGGGGAAAAGTGCATGCTGATATCATTGCATTTTCAAACTTTGCTTTTCTTACACCACTCTGTGAATATGGCTTATCAAGATCAATAACATGGTCTTGAGCTATTCCATGGATTTACCCTGTTAATGGATGAGTGGAAAATACCTGCTCGCAACTAATTTCTGTAAATAGTTTGGTAAATTTAAAATTAAATAATCCTTTTCTGAATCATTTCTTTTTGTTCTTAAGCCATTGATAAACAAATACATAAAAACCTTCCTGCTGCACAATGTGAACAGCAGATTGTTTACGAAACTCAAATTATTGGGGCATAAATAGACTAATAGATTCCTCTTTAAATTTAGAGAATTTGGCAAATTAAATAAAACACCTTTTCCAAGAAATTTA
Organism: Rhabdornis inornatus; assembly: GCA_013397075.1. Taxonomy (NCBI): domain Eukaryota; kingdom Metazoa; phylum Chordata; class Aves; order Passeriformes; family Rhabdornithidae; genus Rhabdornis; species Rhabdornis inornatus. Next base: position 182,217 of record VWZS01007227.1, read on the forward strand.
CTGGCTGTTACTCTAATACACAGACTTCTGTAATACTGATGATTTCTGCATAAGCTTAACAGAGCTCTAATTCAGCTGTGCTGCTCCAGCTTCAGCTCAGGTCTCAGAAATAATGAAGTACCCTGGAGATGGAGCTTAATGTTGCAAGGAACAGATGTACTAGATTTTCATAATTAAATGCAGATTATGGTTTACTTCTGCTTTTGTGCTATTTGGTTTTAAACAACCTACCATTTGCCATTCAGGTTGAATTTAGAATGTGATATAAACTCAGAAATATATAGATTAGGAATAATAGCTACAAAATTTTCTGTTCAGTAAGAAAGAAAAACAAGTGCTTGATTTGTGACAGTTTTTCGTGTTTTACTTCCTACATTAGGAAACCATTTAAGTTCTACTGGTCTCTTACCTTCCTTCAAAGAGCTACAGAGTTATCATAAGCAGGAATGGTGAAAAGGCAGGTTGAGATGGATGTCACCAACAGTGAATTCAGTAAATTCCCATATGTTTCTTCACTAAAGTTCTGCACAATTTACTTCTTAAATATCTACTGATCAGTGAGGACTAAGAATATTAGCCAAAAGAAAATCTGAATTGTCAAGACCGTTTTGCCTTCCTTACCAGGAACCAAAGACCTCAGTAATCAGATCCCTAGCCTCCAAAATAACCTGGTCCTGCAACATGAAAATATTAGTCAACAACAACAACGCAACAAAAGACATTTAAAGACCATCTACATGCAACCTACCGATATCAAGGTATTTGGTCATAAAACAAGCCACATCTTACTTAAGAAGCAAGTAAACTAATTACTACTGCACTATTAGTGTTATAGATTCAAGTAGCTAATATGTCATTGGCCATATTTTTTCTTGTAAGCTCTTTAAGAAATGATGATAATGAAGACATTTATAAATGATGGGCAAAATCACAACTCAGTTGTTGGTCTTTTATGTCTGCCTTCTGTTTTCCTGCATTTCAGAATAATTTTGTTTCAAACAGCTTACTGAAGGCATAGTAAGTGCTCAAAAGGCTAAATACAAAGATCAGTAAGTGACATGTAAACAGCAGTTGCTCATGATTAATAAATAAAAAAGTAATCAGCAGACTTGCTGTTCATTTCCTGTGCAAGTAACTTCCATGGCAAAATAAGGTCATGGTGGCTAATGTGATTGTTTGTCCGTGTTTGTGTCTTTAATTTTGGATTAATGTCACCTTAACCCACACGTTTAGATGAAGAAGAATTTAAAATAGATCAACTAACAAATACACAGTCTAATTCTACCTTTATTTGGCCATGGTCTCACTGCATAGTACTTAAACAAGGTTTTCTTAGGACCTTATTTGATGCATGAGTATAAAACTTGGAATTTTTAACAATGGTAGTTGGCTTCAAGACAGATTTCATGTGCACTGTCTGCACACCATACAAACTGCAGAATTAATTTTTTTAATGTGGGTTGTCTTTTTCTTTTTTCAAAACACCGCAGATAACGGGAGGACTATCTCAAAGCCTACTGGTTTGGCAGTCATAACATGGCACTGAGGGAAGATACTATGCACACATCAACACATGTCACTGTCCAGGAGTGTGAGGTGTGCCAGAGATGAAGATGGCTCAGGCTGGACACAACATCTGCCTGGAGCACACCCTGTGATGAACTCTGCTCCAGCTTCTTAAATACCATTTCTTGGCTTGCTTCAGCAAGATGTCCAGGATTAAACCAACATGTGTGATGTGAAACCAGGACCCTGGAGACAAGCAAGGAGACATCATGGCAGCTTCCATGGCTTCAGTGCAGACGGTGAACAAGGTCTCCTTTTCAGCCTGAGTATCTGTGCTGGTGACAACACATGAATGACATCACTTAGACTTGCTTTAGAACCCAACTTGCCGGCAAACTTCTGTAGCATACAGTTGGTATGGTAGTAAATTTACAAGAAATCACCCAATTTCTTGTAAAGGTTGATAGCATATTTTATAAACACATCAGATAATAGTCCATCCAAAATTTTGCTATCAGTGATGAACATCAATATGCTACACTAATTGCCACATTATAGGTTTTCTTTTCCATAACTAGTCTCTGTTTTTGAAGGTACAGTCTCTCCAGTTTTATGTGGTTCCTCATTTCAGCATGTATTAAGAAAAATATTTGTATCTGTCTCTGTGGGTTTGTATTTAAACATTTTTCCACCTTGCAGTCAGATAAAGAAGCTTTTTCCTTTTTTTATGCTTTTGACTGCCTGAAAAGTGCTGAAATAATGCTGTCATTTCTCAATAAATTCCTGATTGTTTAGTGATCACAACAGAAGGCAGTGTGCATATGTTCAAAAATATTTTCCAGCACAGTAGAGACTTTTGATACTTAAAATTCTTTGTTTAGGATGCTTCAGAAACCGTGTTTAAGCATGATGCAGTGAGACCACGTAGGTTTAAAACCCTGATATGGAACTTTAAGTCTAGCATGTGCTGGATTCCTTTTGGTTTGCTATGTCCATAATACTATAAACTGTTGCTACATTTGCAAAAAAAGCAGCTATAAGGGACAGTAATTCTAAATTGTAGGGGAAACAAATTTGCTGGTAAAAAACAGCCTACTACAGATTAGAAATCATCCTGCTAGAGATTAAGTGTTCCTTTCATGGAGTCTCAGTCTCTTCTGAAATTAGAAACAATAGGTGGATGTATCTCCAAAATTGCCTGATATTCCTATTGTTGCCAGTGGCGCACCAATATCACACTTTGTGTATCATTACTTTTGCTTCACTATGAAAAATACTGAGAAGAAAAAATTCAGAAACTTGAAAAAATTAATTTGTCTATTATCCAACAGACTGATTACTCTGAACTCTATAGATTGACAGTAGATTGACAGCCCAGCATTATTTCACCAAATACTACATCACTGGCAAAGAAAAGATAAATGACATTATAATGCTTAGTGAATCATTCCACTTGCAAATGCTGACACTTCTTCCTTTCTATCAGACCAGAAGAAAACATCATAATTACATCTAAGATGGAAGTGATGGCACTCTCATTTGACACTACAGTAGAACTGTGAAGCATAGCAGAGACTGCTGAAGATAGATCTTCATGTTTTCCAATTCCCAGTCTGAATTACCGCCACATACATAAGCGACATATCTCAAACCAGTATTTCAGTCACCTGGCAATTGCACCAGAAAGTTCTCAAATCCCTCTCAGAGCAGCCTTAAATTAGCATTAACACTGCTGTTTCCCATACATATCCTTGCAGCCTGCAAAGGAGAAAAAAGCATATGAAAATGGAAGTAGAATTGTGAGTGGGTAAGTTGAAAGCTTGAATAAATATTGACAAATAAGAGGACAAAAGAAAGAGCAAGAGGTTCTAACTTCGTCTTCTAGTTACTTTCAGTTAACAATGGTGATGATCCACACTACACACCCTCCAAATCCTAAACCAAGACATTTAGAAAAGCACCAGTGAAAATAAAACCACAGATAATGGACTGATATGGGTTTGAAGGCATCTTAGGAAGTCATTGAGTCCCATCTCCTGCTGAAAGCAGGGATTACTCTGATGCTCTGGATTGCACAGAGCCTTGTTCTGTCAAAAAATCCAACCAACCTCTACTATCATCCTGTGGTCTGCTATTGCAGCAGAGCAAGGATGAAGCACCCCTCCTCTCATTTTTTTTCTCTTCTTGTGGAAAAAGAGAAAGACTTTTATAATAATATGTAACAAAACAAATCTCTGGAGAATGGAGGGTAGGCTTGCTGCTTAGGAAAATAAACTTCCAGAATATTCTGAAACTTTGACCATCAGCTGCCATTTTAATCAGCCATGGAAAACTGTGTGAGTCCTAGGGGAAACATTGGCAGGGAATATCTGCAGGGAGAAGTGTCTGCAGAAAGTGTCTTTGATATAGACTTACCTGGGGAACATGCCAAATCTGAAAAGGTTTTTTTCCCAGTGAAAATTTCTGATTGGCTCAAGTTACCATAACTGATATTTTAGTACTTGCATTTTTTCATTACAAGTGAGAATTATTAAGGGCCCATCTGGAACATCTCACTCTCAATTTGTGAAGGTTCAAGGAGATGGTTCATTTAGAAAAACTGGTTATTTTATCTTTTTAAAAATTGTTTCTTTCTTTTCTGATGAAAAGATTTGTGTTCCTACACATCACATCTCTGTGATTTGTACCAGGGACATAAAGTATGATAAAAGTGGTTTATGACACTTCCTTCACTCCAGAGGTTCAAAGTAGAGAATATCTGATTCAAAGATTAGTTTACTTTCTTTCTCAAGGAAGTTTAAAGTCCAGTAGCCTGTGATTTAAGAAAGGCAAATAAACTGAGTAGCTGCTTATTTTTAATTAGTGATCTTTTTTATTCTTGATTTTTTTTGCAGAAAACCAAGAAAACTACTCAAAAGCTGCAGTGCATGACTCCAGTAGCCACATTTTCTCAATGCCAGATAGCAGATATGCAATGAGAAAATGCAGGTCTCGAGCATTTTTATTTCTCAAAACCGATCTTATGAGTGTATAGAATCATAGAAACCTAGAAACATGGAATACTTTGGGTTGATGGAGACCTTAAATCATCTTGTTTCAACCCAGCTGCACAGGCAGGGACACCTTCCGCTAGATCAGGTTGTTCAAAGCCCACCCAGCCTGACCTTGAACTCCTCCAGGGATGGGACATTATTACAGTCGTGAACCACCTTTGAATTTTTGCTATTTGCCAGTACAAAGAAAAGGGCAATTAAAGCAGCTGGGGGGAAAAGAAGAAAGGTGGTTTCTTTGAAACTCATACACCCAATGTTTAAAAACAATAAGCTCTTGTAAGTTACCATAGTAGTAGTTTGAGGAATGTTCTACATCTATTAATTTTCATAATAGCATTATGGCCCATTGCTTTTTCCCCTGTGTCTTTTTCTCTATTATTACCAGCTGCTAAGGAAAGAAAAAGACCAACCAAAAAAAAAATAGATCCCACCAAAAACCAACAAACCCAACCAATACTGGATGTATTTAAGTCCTGGTTTTGTTGCTGTGAATAGCTATTTTGCAACCAGTAGCCTCTCCTGCCAAACCATTTCTGTGGTATAGTGGATATAGAAATTGCTCAGTCTACAGCTGTGTAGCTCCTGTTACTAGAAAGATCCTGATGAATAATTCAGAAATCATATCCTGCTGACCTCACATGTAATAGAAATATAGTCAAATTCAAGCAGGAAAGACAACTTTTTGTTACTCTTTGAATTTGCTTCAACAGTAATTTTCATTGAATTACTACACTATTCCTCATGCTAATTTTAAAGTTAGCTGTATTTTACACTGAAGCAGGCTTGAAAACCATCAGCAACAATGAGGACCTGCACTTATTGTGTCTCCTCAGTAATGGTAGGGGCCACATAACAATTTTAATGAGTTTTTATCAAAGGTATGTGCAAGTCCTCACTGAACAAACAACTCCACAGCCTCTGCTACAGTCACTGGTGCCAGAAGGGCAGGACAGGTTTAGGGCATGCAGTGGAGGAGTCCTGGTGTGTCACCATCAGAAACTCATAAAGTACATCCCTGCAATAAGCTTGGGATCCAGTACAGGAAATAATCTGGGAATTTTCTGTTTCCTTTATAATTCTACAAGGAACATGGATGGATCTAAAGCAAAGTGGCAACATATTCCTTGTCAAAACCAGCCCTTACATCAGTTTTGATGAGACTTTCTCAACTGAGACCACCTAATAAAGTCAGTGGTAGTAAATTTACCACCATTACCAAGCGTTTAAGAGATTTTAAATGTAAGTCCCCAGTTTTTAACTTCTTCAGCCACAACCTGCTTATTAATTGAAACATTCTACAAGTTTTAACTTTTCAGGTTCAGACTTTTTTAATAGACTGATTTGAAATATATGTCATAAGCTGCAAATTTTTCTCATTTGTTGAATTAGGCCGCTTCTGTTGAATAGTGTGCATGGATGGAAGGCGGAATTACTCAAACCCATTCTGGGCAATTAATCTATATTTGCTCCATACCCTTTACTTCTTTATCTTTTTCTATGAAAAATGATGTATAGTCCAGCTTGCACTGAATAATAGTGAGTCCCCTTCGACTTTCTTTAAAGCCCATAAACATCCTTTCTCTCACTCATCCTCTGTTAGGCATTTTGATAGAAGAAAAAGAGGCTGCTGGTTAAAACAATAACTGTGATGGGACTGTAACCTTTTTGTTCAAATATAAGCACACTATAACACTGTAGACATTGTAGCACTGTAGATACTGTAGCACTGTAGATAAGTAACCACAATTACGCACAAGATAGCTAGCCTGCGAAACTGCCAAGGACAGATGTTGCTGTACTAATCAACCACAAGTTGTACCAAGACTTAGGTTCAAGGAAAGGGCATGGAGGAAGACTCTTGCTAGCCTTCATCAGCGACCACCAGGAGGCAGAAAAAGACCCCCTAGCAACTGAAGAAGCATGCGCAGAAGGACACCGGAAGGATGATTCAACGAGACGAGCAGGGGCTTAAAAGAGGGACTGGAACAAAGTTCGGGGCGGCAGTTGGTGGAGCGGTGACTCCCCTGTCGCCCAGCGCTGTAATTTGCTTTGTCTTTTCTGTAACAATAAATTGGCTTTGAATCGGCTTCAATGGCCCATTGTGCTCATTTTATAACAATAACCATTTTTAAAATTGCTCCCTTCATTAGCAGAGAAGTAGAGGTGCCAGGCAGGAATGTCAAGTCTTGGTTCAGAGGCACAGAAAGGAGATGTTACTGCATTAAGGATGTTGTGAAGTGACTGGATAGCTTGGGGCTGTTCTGAGCAGGAAGCGTTTGAAGCTGTTGGGGGAATCCATGGAGGATAGAGAGAAGGGTGAGCTGGTGGGCTGGTGACTGGAGCTGAGGTCTCTGAACATAAGGGGCTCTGAATGAGAAAAGGGAATGTCACAGTGAAGAAAGAGTCAAGAAAAAGTGAGGTCGTGAGAGTCAGAAGAAAGTCGGATGGGTCCAGAGATAAATTTGAATGCTGGGAGAAGAAAAGTGTGAAAAACAGTAGTGAGGAACAAATAGCTCTCTATCAAGTGCTTTGCACCAGATATTCTCAGTTTTACTCTCTGAAAGGCACAATGAAAAAAGACAAGATTATAAAGAGGAATTCTACTCATCTTTTCCTCCAAACCCTAGCTCCTTCTTTCACCAAATCTTTCCCCAGCATATTCCATTTTTCCCACCCTACTTGCTGGTACTTCTCTGTTAAAAAAAAAAGGGAAAAAGGAAAGTTCATAATGAAAAGGCTTATTAAATCCAGAGTGACTGTATTATTTTCTCTGCTTATTCTGACTATCAGCCACTGCCAGGGTGCAACACACCTCCCAACACTAACCTGCTCTATATAGGTCCAACCTCCCTTTGGTTGGGAGGAGACACGTCCTGAGGTCTGATACCAACTTCTGTGCCAGAACACAAGGGAAGTGAGAAAACAGGCATTGCCAGTCTCTCTGAAACAAAGGTTGGCTTTGATTGTTTCTAGTTCTGCCTTGGCTTCTTCTGTGTTCCCTTAAAACCTGAGCGACTACTACATCATTATTGAAATCAGCAAGTGTTCAGTGAAAAGATAGATTGGTAATGGACCCAGCAGAAGTCTGCAGTTTTCCAAAGTCATGTAAATGACCCATGAAAGCAGGGCTGACTAATTTTTGGTGGGAAGTCTGCATCCTTACAAATACCACATGAAGCCTTTAAACCTACATTATTTGTTCTCCTCTGCAAGGGAGCCCTCATGAGTGGTGTCATGCCCAGATCACACCATGAAAACTGTGATGCTCCTTCTATCATATGGGATTAACCAAGCCCTGTAAAAGATGATAACTCAGGTCTATGAAAGCACATGTCCCTTACTCATTCACTCACAAAATCCCAGGGTTTCTGGCAAACCCTATATGTACATACATATGTATATACAGAGATGTATGAGTGTGTGTCTTTGTGCATGTGTGAATGATAGGGAAAATTGCATATTATTGAGTAGCCATGTAGGACAACATGTGTTTTGTTCTGTACAGAAGAGTACTTGGAGTTTGCTGAATTGTGAAAAGTGAGCAGGATATGAAATGGCATCATCCTGACAGATTTTTCTAGTTTATGGACTGGGTAGAAAGAGAAATAAAATCCTTTCAGTAAGTTTGAATTGGTTCTTAGCTAAAAATGAGAGGCCGCAGTTTTGTTTCATATTGAGCAACTCATACTGAGTTACAGAAAGAGTAGAGGGCAGAAGTAGATGCTGTAGCAACTGCTGTAAGCTGAAGGCTACAGGCTGGTAGAAAAGTTTGACAAATCAAGGTCCTGTATTTTTATTTTTTATTTCCTTTACTGAGCCTCATTTAATACTTCAAAACTTCTTTTTTTTTCTCTATTTTTTCTTCTCTGAGTACATTGTGTATAGCATAATGTCATAATTAATATTTAGCAGAATATTTTGTATGTTAGGTTGCTGCATTCCAGGATTGCTTACAGGTTAAATTTACCAATCTTAATGCCCAAATTAAAATGCTAAAACTATACCTCATCAATAAGTATAGCCTGCCTTTGAGAACTACAGTTGATGCCTCCAGTGGAATCAGTTCTTGTCCCTGCCATAGTCTCTGAAGACATTGCAAACTTAATGATGTTTTATCCTGTATCTGCCATTCTAATCTTATCCCCAAGGATAGAGACTATAAGGTGGTTCAAATCAACAAATTATAGAGATATCAACCCAGAGCAAATTATATTATTATAATTATAATATTATATATTATCTAGTATTATTTATTAGAAATAGACAGAGTTTTTTAAAGGTTTTCTACATCCCTTTCAGCTATGACAATGATTTTTTTCTGTTTCCCTGTTTTGATAAAACCTTAAGCACACTTCATTGATAGATTCATTGCAATTTTTTTCCATTTTCCTTCTCTGCCTAATGTAGTGGAACACATCCTTCATCCTGGCTATGCTGATTCAACCAAGCATGTACTTATTTTTATTCTTGTGTTGAGGAGCATTTGATAACCTAGCTATGAAAAGATATGTTGTGAGAGACTATGTAAGCAGAGAATACTATATTTTTGTAGAAAATCTGGAGAATAAAAAAAACAAAGTGTCTCAGTGCTTCTTTTTAGGCCTGAACAAAAATCAGCAAAGTTTAATATAATTAGCATTTGGAAACACTTGTCCTGACTTTAATCATATTTAGCTTAATTAGTTCTGACTTTAATTTAATTATATTTAGCTTAATTATGTTTAACAATTAGATAAAATGCATGGTAACTCCTGTTAGCAAATCCTCCCTTGCTTGCTGTTAGCAAGGGAGAAGCAGTAAGTTATTCAGTTCTCCAGGAGAAAAGTTGACAAAGAGTTATTGCTTATAAGACTAGATTATCATTTCAGGGGAAGGTTACTTGAAGTAAGATTCAATGAAAAGACTCAGTTTATACGTCATCAAAGGGGTATCTGATCTGAGACTGTGTGTTTAAGCATCCATATGAAATCTGAGCTTTTTAGCAGCAGATATTATTAATTCAGACCTCATTTCCCAGGCCTCCCCCTGCCCTGTTCATAAACTCTGTAGGTGATTCCTACAGCCCCAAGATTCCATCTTCACAGCCTAATTGTCTTCTTAGTCCTTATACATGTCCAGGACTTTTACTAGTAGATTTTTAACACAAAGATGCACTGATTTTCATTGGTTTGCTGCTGTGAGGTTTTTATAATTTCCAGTCCTGGTCTATTTGGCATATACTGGAGAGAGAACCAGCATATATAGTAAAAATTGTGGATTCTCCATGCCTGGAAGTGTTTAAGGCCAGACTGGATGCAGCTTTGACACCTGGTCTAGTTTCTGTGTTGTGTTGGATAAATTTGCTCATAATACCTCATGGCATCTTTAGAGAATTAACCTGTTTTGGTACAGGAATGTCTTCATTTGATTAAATTTGGCTGTTCAACTGATAAGGTGAACACTGTAAGGGAAGCTCCTTTGTTCTCAGAAGGATTTTCTAGGACTTGATTGTTTCACAGCTTTTGGGTATGTTATGAATGCGGTGAGATTTGGAGAATTAGATTTATTGGGATTTGGATTTTCACCATGTACTATTGCCATTTTTATGTTTATTCTGGCATCTGGATGGTCAAGTATTGGAATATTTCAGATGTGGTTTGGATAATGGTAATAACTGGTCTTGCAGATGAAATCAGGCACAGTGTTAATGATGTCACTTTAGTACCTGGGTGAAGCAGAGATTTGCTGGGCTTTTAGATATTAATTCCTGCCATCTTTTCTTCTGAATATTCATTTGGTTAGTAGGTGGCAAATCAACAGTAGTCTGGAATTAATTATATTTATTTAACTCACTCCTCTCCTAATAAAGTCCTTGTCAGAAATGTAAGCTACCACTATATTGTATAGTAAATACCACACAGTCTTACAACATATGATTGTAGCTAATGTTTAACCTCTAGAACAATAACTACTTTTAAATGGTATAAGAAAATAGTGGAATAGAAACACAATGATGGTTTTTGTACTGCTGATTATATACCAAAAGTAGAGCCTTGCACAAACCTCATCTAATACACAAGAAGGAAAAAAATTGTCTCCATTACTGATTCTCATTGCAGAGATAAAAATAAAATACAATTCAAATGTATCCTCTAATAGCTTCCACTACACAGCCTGTCTTAACCTACAGTATCACTTTTTTGCTTTAACCTATTACTAACTCATCAGCATAAGCAAAGGAATTAGATATTTTCAATAGTATTTGCAATTAAAATGAATACCAGTGATTGCATGCCTCCTTCCTGTAGCTGTCCTTGAGATGATTATGTGCATGGGTTTCAAAAGGACCAACAACCCCTCTGCAAATACTTAAAACTCTGCTTTGGGCTTTAATCTATAACCTGGATTCCTTTCTTCCCTCTAACACAATGCTAAATTTTCTCTGTGAAATTTTTTTTCACTAAAAACTTTTTCACTAGTTTTTGCATTTTTTAACCTTCCCTGTAGGTTTTCTTGGTGACATGCAATAACTTAGTGGGGACCTTTCATTCCACAGTCATCCCTCAACAGCACACACAGAAAAAACACTACGGATGCTCATTCAAGGATCAATGCTCATGAGCATGTACCAGAATTACCTACATTAATCTCAGTACACTCACAGATCTAAGGGCAGTTGCCATCTAAAACCTTTTTCCTTTGTCTGAGTATCAGTTGGAGAAAGGAATGGTAATGATAAGGTAGGTAACTATGTTCACCTGGCTATGGCTGTGAAACTCTGGAAACTGGGTTAATTAGCAATTGCAGGTATACAGTGTCGAAAGACACAATACAGTCCTTAGTGCTAATTCAATCCTAGACAGGGATTCATAACAGCTGTCAGAAAAGACATCCAGCCAAACTCCATTTCTGATCCTTGATGTTTTTCCTTCTAAAGGCTGTGCAGTGCAACATTAATGAGGGTCATAACTCTCTCTACAGTTCCTGCCACCTGCTTTCCTCTACCACCCATTTTCCAGGTTTTCCCTTCTGTCACCTTGCACCAAATTAACACAATGAAAACACATCCAAATCTGAGAGCTTAGGTCCCTCAAGGGATTCCAGTGCTGTCAAGCAGACATTCCTAGTTGTGTGCTGCAGTGGCAATGGATGTATTAGAGGAAACAGGAGCATGTCATAAATGTTCTCCCACAAAACACTCTACGCATCTTCAGCTCTTCCTCACTTTTGTGTTTTGGACTTCTAAAAAGGTTATATCAGGACAAGTGCAAATGTTTTTCAAGGACAAGGTAATATATATGGGGATAATAGATACAGTAAAAATTTGAGTTCTGATCAAACAAAAGTCTGTGCTCACTACTCTTACTACTTTCATTAGAAAGAGCCTTTATTCCGTGAGGGGGATATTTTTCCCCACTGAAATATGCTTTTGCAATAGCTCCTACAATACTCTCCAGTTGTCACTTGTAATTGGACAATAAAGCTGGGCAGAGTGTGTGTGTCAATCTGCTGGAGTGTAGGAAGGCTTTACACAGGGATATGTACAGGCTGGATCAATGGGCTGAGGACAATTGTATGAGACTCAAAAAGGTGAAGTGCTGGGTCCTGTACTTGGGTCACAACAACCCCAGCACTACATGCTTGAAGAGGCATGGCTGGAAAGCTCTCCAGAGGAAAGGACGTGGGAGTGCTGGTTGACAGCCAGCTGAACTTGAGCCATTGTGTGCCCAGGTGCCCGAGGGCAGCCTGGCTTGTGGCAGAAATATTGTGTCCAGCAGGGCAGGGATTGTCCCCCTGCACTCAGCACTGCTGAAGCCACACCTCAAAACCTGTGTCCAGTTCTGGGCCCCTCCTGCAAGAAAGACATTGAGATGCTGGAGCATGTCCAGAGAAGGGCAACAGAGCTGGTGAAGGTTCTGGAGCACAGGTCTTGTGATGAGGGGTAAGGGTCGGCCTCTTCTCCCAGGTAAAAAGTGATGGGACAAGATGGAATGGCCATGAGATGCACCAGGGGAGGTTTAGTTTTAGAAAAGGCTACCCAGGGAAAAATGCTGTAGCTACAATTCCTGGAGACACTTAAAAGGCGTGTAGTTGTGGCACTCAGTGACATGGTTTAGGGGAGGACTTGGTAGTGTTAGGTTAATGGCTGGACTCGATAATCTAACAGGTCTTTTGCAAGCTAAACAATTTTATAATTCTATGAGTAGTAAGCTTTACACTGCTTCATGAGGAAGAAAATAAAAATACCAAAGTATAATATTTTTAGATTCATTCAATTGAATTCACCAGCAGAATGAGGAGATGGGCAAATAGAGGGAGATCTTACGGTTTTTATTTTGAGAGAAAAAACTTCCCTTGGGATTGAAGCAAAAAAAAAATTACACAAGATGTTTGACTTCCTCTGTTCTGCCCTCCCCCCCAAACAAAGAGAGAAACAAGAAAAAAGAAGAGGGGAAAAAAAAAAAAAAAGACAAAGAAAAAAGGCCTTAAAAATAATCTGTGTTTAATATGCCTTGCTACAGATAACTCAATATCTCACCGCCTTCCAGGGTGTTTTTTCTTCCTTTGCAATACAGTTTCCATTTCTACTGTAGCATCAGCTAGAAAGCCTTCTTATGCACACTTGTTTCTTCTGTTCTTCTCAGAAATGTATATGGGAGACAAGCCCATAAATACCACCCAAAAAAATATACTCAACATGCAAGTAATTCCACAAGGTACAAACTGCAAGTGCTTGTTCAAATGAAGCTATTGCCACAGCTCAAGGTAATTACTGAAAGGTGAAAGGAGAAATATGGTATCCATTTAATAAGCAAGATTACAGTCTTTAGGGTGTATTCAATTATCTTTACACAACTGTTAATCTTTTCAATGTTACAGCATCTGTGATTAAAGTTATAGGTGCTAATGAAGTGTGGCCTTATTTAATACTTTCCATATGACAAGCAGAGGCTTATGATGGATGCTGCTATTACACTCAGGGTGGGTAAATCTGCCATAAATTGTGTAGCACCCAGATTACCTGAGTGCATGAAGTTGCTGCACTGGGATGCTTGACTCATTTCCTGTTGACAGCACCACTGAGAAGGGTGACAGCTCTCAGAGGCAAAGATCAAGAATGAGGAGAGATGAAGGAACAAGACCACTTGATATTAACACAGTAGTAAAGGTTCTAGAAATTCTGGCAGCTGGTGCCAGACATAAAAGGCACTAACTAAAAAAAAAAAAAAAAAAAAAAAAAANNNNAAAAAAAAAAAAAAAAAATTAAAAAAAAATCCACAGACATTATGTATTTCCAGCACTTCCACTTTGGTCTGGGGGCTTGAGAATATTGGTACTTTGCCCTAGAGCATGGCCACAAAGCCCTGCTGAAACATCAGTATGGTGACACAAATTACAGAAACAGCCAGGCTGCAGAGTTACACAATATTTGCAGGTGTATACATAATTGCACTTTCATTATATCTTATTAGAAGTGAATCCACATCTTTCAATAAGAGTTATATTTTTCCAGCCAAAATCAAAGTTGTGGGTCATAAAATCATATCAGAGTGGCTAATTAGTACCATTGAGTATGGGGAGTGAGCTCATCCAAATGGACTAAATATTCCATATCTGCTTAGAAGGGGAAACATCTGTGAGCATAGACCTTCCTGCAAGTACCTAAGTAATTATTTGTCTTTATGTTTATAGGCCCTAAATGCACTTTCTTAGTTGTCCTAAGTATTTGCCCACTGTAATAATCAGAAATTGATAGTCTGATTATAAAAAAAAAAAAACAAAACCAAAAAAAGGTGTACAAAACCTACATTCATGAAAAACAGAATATTCAGAGTTTTAGTGGTTTGATTCTCTCCTATATATGTGTTCAGTAAAATCCTGACTGCATGTGACAAAACAAAATGTAGAAGCTTTGGAAAAGGTGCAACCTATGTGGCATGATTTAAAAGCAAAAATAAATAAACATTAATTGCTTCAAATTAGTATAGTCCACAGTCCATCTGGAAACATCACTTGAAGGAATTCACCACGTGTGAAAACTTTTATTTCATGAAAATCCAGAAACTTTGCTTCTCCTGAGCCTTTCTCTGCAATGTCTGCAAAATCCTCTTTAAGACTTAGAAGCAATCAGAAACAATGAAATATCTTTATTTCCATAGAGCCCTATACCTGATTGTGATCACTGTGTTGTATTTGATCAAAGGACTTTCATTACCGATTGTCTTTAACAAACTTCTGACATTGGACTTTTCTCTCCTATTGTTTTCACAATCTGATTTCATTGCTGAAAACCAGGAAGTCAACAGCCTTTTGGAATAATTTGTCTTTGATACAGGAAGTTTTATGAATTTTTAAACTTTACTGCCTAGCATACATGTGAGGATGTCATTCTATCTAATTACATGGGTTTGAATTAATACATCAATGTCTCACATGACTGCATTCTAACCTGAAGGGCTGATTGTATCTGTGAGAGCACTGTCACATATTGCAGGAACTAATTAAAGACTGCACAACTTCACAAATCTCTTGTTCGATTAAATATGCTGCAATTATATGAGTGTTAGAGGGTGGATTTGGAGAGAAAGATGAAACTTACATAGGTGAGAGCTTCTATATGAAAACATTGCAGCTAAATTGCTCTCTTAAATATTTTTTTTTAATCACGGACATTAAGAAAATAAACTTTTAGTAGATTTTATGTAATCTTTTGCTAAAAAACTGATTGACAAAGGATACAAAATGCTGAAGATTTTTCTCTTCTTTCTCTTTTCTTGTCTTGTTTACTGTTAAGTTTTATTTTAAGACAAGCATATGTGTACAAATAAAAGGTAGCACATCAGGTACATGTGTTACTGTGACATCAAAGATTACAGAATTAACTCAGGAGTTGGATTCAATGGGTTCCTTCCAACTCAGGATATTCCAAGATTCTATGAACCCTGCTCAAAAACTAAGCAAGCTCCCAGCATGGAAAATACCTGCAATTCCTAATGTTCCAAAAAAAAATATTTTTAGCTTTCTACAACTTCTGAAAATATCTTTGTTACAAGATACTGTCTTCAAAATCCTCAGTTTCCAGAGCACTTCTATAGCTAACCAGGGTAAAATGTTTTAAGGGTCTTTGACTGCTTGAAGCATTTTGGGGGAAAGTCATCATCTGGGCCAGGCAAAGTGATTAGACCCCTTCATAACTCACAGTGACCTCCAGAAAGCAACCAGGAGAGCTCATGAGTTTTGGTTTGAAAGAGGAAGAGAGGAAATTAGCAAAAGATACAGATTAGCTCTGCCATCCTGCTGATGTAGAATCAGAGAGCCAGCAAAAGCCACAGGACAGGGGAGAACCAGGTGAGAAACCGTGCTGATCCAAAAAAAGTCTGGAAGGGCATTAAAAATTTATTATATAGGTCAGCTTCACAAAAGCACACAATTAAGCCCATTGCATGTGTCTGGAAGGTTGTTTAACTGCCCAGGTGGTTCCATGCCTGCCCACACCTACTGACACAGCAGTTTTAGGGGGAGACAGATCTGTGTTCCCCTTCACAGCCTCCCCTTCCTCTTGAAGCTGTTGCTGCTTTTATGCTCTTGGATTTTCAATTTCTCCTTAAACAGGAGCTTTGGTGTTTTAAAATGATTGATTTTTCCTCTCCATAGATCCTTAGCATTTTCCAAAATCTGCCCTTATTCTGTACACAGTGGGGTGGCACAGGAGGCTCCCCTCACGTTACACTGCTCTTCTGCCTCTATGGCCATATGGATGGAAATCCTTGCTCCCACCTCCCTGTTTGGTAATGTTCAAAGGGGGAAATTACACTCAATTTCTATGTCTAGACAGAAAGATTTGCTTCCAAAACTGCAATTATATTTTTAAAGTTTGAAGTGACTAGCTAATGAACTGATCTTGCTATATAAATGAAAATTAAGAAGTAGTTACTCAACACCATCAGCACACATGCCAAAAGCTGCTCTTTCAGAACAGAAAATTCTGGTATCTACTGTTCAGTTAATTCACTGTTTTGATTTTCCTCAACACTTCTAAATCCAATAGAAATGATGCAAATACTTTTAAATTATTAAGAGGCAATAACAAGTTTTTGTCTTTATATAGGTTGTCAGAACTTCCACAAAAAGCTTGAACTGGAAAGGTTGTTTCAAAAAAGAATATTTTTCAATGCATTTTAGAAGGTCAGCCAATTGGATTTCACACATAGTGGAATTACTAGAATGGTTATTTCTGAGTTAAGTGAACAAGTAATTCTCAAGAAAAATCATCAGTGGGCTGCACTGTCTGACTTTACTTTGTGTTAGGTGTTTTGCCTTTGAAGTTAACTGCTTACCACAATTATGCTTTAAGGGTCTTACAATGATTATTCATGGATCTTTGCTATTATGTCAGTGAATCATCAAAGGAAAAGGGTTAGATTGATTTCTGCAAAAGATGAAGTTTTGTCAAAGACAATTTTCAGAATAAAAGGAAAAATGAAGTTTTTGTTTGTAATGAAGCAAAGGTATTAAAAACCACACAGATAATTATGTTCTAACATAAGACTTGTTTTGTGTGTGAAGAACAACCTTTTAAAAGCAATGCATAGGGAACTAAATACATTAACCACATAATCCTTTCTGATAGGATTTGTCCAGATTTCTTCTTGTGTACTGCAATGAAAGTTCACTCTCGCAGAATCCAGCTCAAAGGCTTTTGGCTGGAGACAGTACTGAACCAGGTGGAAAACGCAAAATGAAGAAATAGGCTTCAGCTGCATCAAAGAGAACATGAATTTTGCTGTCCTTAATAGATGAAAGGGAAAAGCATTTTTGCAGTACAACATTCTGTTCTTCCTAATTATTGTCATTGCATGAGAAGTGCACTATATTGTGCAACCCCTCTTAATGTGGAAAGATCTCTTAGCTATTCTCTACATAATTATACAATAATTAAAATGCAACCAAGGACTTTCAAATTCTGCAAAAGAGTTTTTCAACAATTTCTGTGAATCCCATTATAATGAGTTCTGAGTAAAAAGCAGAGAGCATCTGTTTTATACTTTCTAATCCTATGTTCTTTCTGAAAAATTGGGGATTGTCAAATCAACCCATTTGACCAGGTTGAAACCAGGGTAGAATTGAAACTTCCGATGCTACAAAGTTTAGACTCAAACTCTTGTTGGGTACTGAAGCAAGACTTTAAGCTACATTTGGTACTGTATCACTCTGTCCAAAAGAAGTGTAAAAATAGGTGTTGGGATTACAAGATTTACCCCTTTGTAAATATTGTGAAATCTAATAAAATCTTTCACTACCAAATGCATCTTAATTAATTGAACTTCTCAATTTCCCACTGAATATGAAGAAATATGTGAACTCCTTCATTTTTACCAGGAAGGACACTGATACACCAGAAACAAATTTTCCTTGTCCATAGAGTTCTCACTTTTACATATTTGTGTGCTTTTTTTCACTGTTGGAAAAGTCACAGAGTAGGTTTAAAAGTGCTCCTGATTTAGCTGAGTGATCCTTGGGGTATCCCACATAGGATATCCATATTGCATGAAGTGTCAGGGGACTTCCCAGGCACTCAGTCTTGAAGACTTTGAAAAAAAAAAACCAGACCAAAACAAAATAACTAAATGAATAAAACAAAAGGTCCTTTGGAGATAGTGTCAAGAGGAACAGTTTGTAGAGGAAGGGCCCTGGCCATCCCACTAGAAGTACTTTTATACGTTTAATTTGCTAGGTAAAGTGTTCTGGGAATGGACAATATTCCATTGGGAAATGGTGAGGGCTTTGTGGGAAGGTTTTTGAAGGGACCACAAGAAGGAGGATGTTGTCCTCCCATTGACCATATAAATAGGAAGGTTAAGACTGGAAGGTTAGAACTGTCAGCTGTCATTCAAAGAGAGCAAGATGCACAAACACCTTTGATGTATTTAATCTCAGCCATCAGATTTAATCTAGCTATACAAAATAGAAGTGTGGTAGCAGAAACTGAGAACCTTGACAAATGAAAGCTAGGAAAAAGCAGATTAAAGGGATAGTAGAACATTTCAAGGTTCATTTACAGCACAAAGAGTTTTTAAAATCTTCAATGCAACCAAAAGAGGCATTGTGCTTTCTGATTTCTTCTCCCTCCCATAATGAGAAGTTTGGTAGGGGAATCTATGAGCAGGTAGGACCTTCTTCACTTTGGGTTGTTGGTTATGTAATCTGTGAAGACAAACAAACTTTATTCTTGATTCCCCTTCTGTTGCTGACAGCCATTTGAGATTAAATAAGTCAAGACAAACAGTAAAGGAGATGTCAATGATGTGGTATTTTATCTAAATACCTTATATTTCTATGTTCTGACTCATCTAAATTTGTCCTGGTATCTTCAGAAGAAAACTTTTTTTCAAGAGTGTCAACCTACCCAGACTAGTGATATTTCCACAAGCAAAAGGCCATGCCACATGTCAGAAAAATGAGTCTTAGTCTACTTAGTATTTAAAGAGCAAAGAGGAGCTATGCTGTCTGCAATTCCCCAGTGACAATTGCTCCATGCTCCAGTCATCATTATATGGCTTACAGATGTTATTTAAGCTGCTACAAGAGGAAACAACTGATGAACAAAGAAGGTCCAGATCTCATTTCTGAGGATGAAAACATTCTTCTGACTATGACTGGACACAGGTAACTTACTGGGGAACTTTTCAAATATTTCTCATTCTGACAGGGAAGAGATTGCATTCACCACTTAAACTTGTTTCGTTTCCTGAGATCACATCTCAAAACTCATTTTCTCGTCTATGGGTCCATTTTCAGAAGGCAAATTTCCATTTTTAGGTTACTTCACCTATTTATTCTATGTTTCCTGATGAAAACTGTTCTGTCTCAATTCACTTATCTTGTAAAGTTCATTGAAGTTCACAATTAATGTGACAGATTCATAATTAATACTTCCTATGAATTAATTTACTCTCAAAGACCAACTTCAATGAGTGTAAGAAATTGATGTCATAATGGCAAAATCATGAATTACAGCAAAAGTTCCTAATCATGAGCAGTCACCAATCTTAGAAAGAAATGAGCCAACACAGACTTTGGCAACTTTTAATGACTTTTTAATACCTAGAGCCTTATGAACTACCCACTGACTAAGGGAATTGTATCTGGAAAGCGTTAGGTAGGAGGCTTACATAATGTAGTTCATCTAAAGTGCTTTCCTAGAACTTCCTGACTGAATTCTGCACATTGCATTTGAATACAATACTGCTCTTCATTTCTTAGGTTATTGTCACAAATCCAAAAAACTTGTGAAGGTTCACCACAGACTTTTTTTCCTTTCTGTGTGCCCTTTTCTAGCCTAAAGAGTTTGCAATGACTCCTCTTTGAATTCAGTGCCACATTCAAATGAGGAAATAAAGTTTGAGCATAGATTTATTTTATATTCATTTTAATTCCCATTCCATGTGCTTTTCACAGCTGCTCATTTTATTGAGTTGCTTTTCCAAATGAAAACTCCAGCTGCTCTGGCCTCACAAACCATATAATACATGTTGTATAAGCCTGTTTCAGTAGACTGTTACAGAGATTCAATGGTTATTGTTTTCCTCATCTTCCACCTCTAGCCAGAAAATCTGGTGTTTAGGTTTCAGTTGCAAATGCAGTCTTTGAAAGTCCCTCTGAAAGCCCAAGCAGTTTCTTACTTGTACTCCTTAGAAAATGAGAGAGAAACACATAATCAGAGAATATTCTCAATTGGATCATCAAGCTGAGCTCCTGGCCCTGCACAGCCCCATCCCCAAGAGTCGTACCCCAGGAAAGGTTTATTGAACTCTGTCAGGCTTGGGGCTCTGAGCACTTCCCTGGGGATCCTGTTCCAGGGCCAAACCACCCTCTGGGTGAAGAATCTTTTCTTAATATCCAACCTAAATCTCTCCTGACACAACTTCAGGCCATTCCCTTGGGTCTTGTCACTGGCCACCATCAGTGCATGCCCTTCCCCTTCCCCCCAAGAGGATGTTGTAGACTGTGATGACGTCTCCCCTCAGTCTCCTCCAGGCTGAACAGACCAAGTGACCTCAGCCACTCCGTACAGAGCTTCTTCTCAAGGCCCTTCACCACCTTCTCTGGCCCTCGTTTGCATACTCTCTAGTAGATTAATGTCTTTCTTATTTTATGGTGCCCAACACTGCTCACAACATTCAAGGTGAGGCTGCCCCAGCTCAGAGCAGAGCAGGACAATGCCCTCCCTTGCCTGGCTGTGATGCTGTCCCTGATGCCCCCCAGGACAGGGTTGGCCCTCCTGGCTGCCAGGGCACTGCTGGCTCATGTTCAACTTGCCATTGACCCTTTCCACAGCACAGCTTTCCAGCATCTGAGAGCTTGCTTTCTTTATCCTTCTCAGTAATTTCTAGGTTATGGGACAACTTAAAAGAAAGTTCAGCATGTTTCCAGCTGAGCCAGTTTCCATATGCCTAATGCAAATAGGTGTACAGGCTGAGAAGAGAAACCCTTCGGCCACACCATTCATTCAACCCTTTTCAGACATCAAAGAACCCATGTTCATGCACAGCCTTGAGACACAGTCCTTTAGGATGAGTTATTGATTCTGATGCTGAAGTACTTTTACATATAAATAGCTCTGTAACTCAATGAATTGCCTGGCCTCTGGCCATTGCCAGTCAATGGGACATGGGCAAATGTGCTGTGTTTGCCAAAAACCTGACATTTAATATCCCCTTTGGGCAGTTCATAATGCGAGAGGTCTCCATTTACCCTAGAGAGTCTCAGCTCCAGAGTCTAGCCACAGTTTTTCTTGGGATAGCTTTGGGACACCAAGAAATCAATAGTTACTGGCAACACAAGCAGGTCAGGCTCTGAATTCAGTCAATTCCTACACCAGAAGCAGCAGATTATCTGCACAAAAACTGACTCCTGCTACATTTCTACTTGGTATGCACACTTTTCCTTCTTGGGAAGCTCATGGAAGCCAACTGGGTTTTATTTGTCTGTTGATAGCAACATCTCCTGGGATATTGGTGGGAAGTCTGTGCACCTGTCTCGCATGCAGTGATCCTGCTCATTGCCACAGACCTCGCCAACTGTGTGTCAATATTTTATTTCTCACTGCTGAACAAACTTCTTGAGGTACTTGTCAAAGGATGCTGCAAAGTCTGTTTAGTAGTGCCAATTCCTCGAATCCTCTCATATTGTCATGACCCAGGACCATACAGCACAAATAAATCTAGTGACACCAGCTGAATAATGTCCTTTGGAGCCCACGGGAAATATTTTGAAACACTCCTGGTACAAAATTCCAGCAATACAGCAGTGAGACTTGCTCTGCATCATCAACTTCAAAACAGCACTACTTTTCAACTACCTGATGGCTGGATGAAGAAAATAAACTGCAAAAGCAGCTTTTTGGAGTGGCACTATCAAATAGCCATGCTAATACTCCAAAAAGGATAAATTTCCAAATCTAATCCTTTAGTGGACAGATCTACACCTAACCCATGCTAAAAGAAGCATCTGTATTTGTTGCAAATTTTGGTAGTAAGAAGTTGGTTGCAAACTGCAAATGGGTCCTTGGGTTTCCACTTTCCACTGTTCTTCTCTTTGCCTCCTAAAACCTCCAAACTCTAAGCAATGGTTTGCTGTCTAATCCTTAGTATTCTGCCTTTTCAGTGGATTCTGCTGTTTTATCACAGCACAGGGGATTGGATGAAGGAAAAGAAAGGCTTCCTCTGTTTTTTCAAAATTTATAATTTATCTTTGTGAATGCTAAGATGGTAGCTAAGGACACAGAAATCAGAATAATTAAACTATGTTGTTCCTCATTCTCATTTTTTTATTTTTAGCTTTTTCTTTTATGTTCAGTGCAACAGATTTTAAATCCAGCTTTCATTTTCACTAAACAATACCACATATTTCAGCTTCAACTATTTCTATTTGCTTTCATATAAAAAGAATGTCGTAGTTCAGAAGCAATGCTTTACTGTGAAATTGTTCTTCTGTTGAAAAATAATGTGTGCAGTTAAACCAACACGGTTACATTTTCAAATAATAAAAATTTTAAAAACTAGTTTTCGTATGCTAAAAATTTCCTCCAGACTCATTGCAAAATATTGATACATTATCAAATGTATTAGCAACACAACTGCTGAACACAGAATTGATTTATTAGATTAAGTAAATATTCAAAATTCTTTCCAGTTTTGGGGGTTCTTTTAATACTAACAAGGACTGTCTCCGGGGGGTTTACACTTACTTTATCACCACCATTCTGTCTCACTGTCTATTCACCATGATTTTTCACAGAAGACCCAGTCCAGTAAGGCCTTGGAGCTCTCAAATGCTGCTGCTACAGTAAACATCTGCAATCCTTCAAAGGTGATCAGCTCCTTCTTGAGATAGAAGTACAGCATAGACATGTGAATTATTTAATGAGTTATAATGCAGCAATTTTATTTGAAATGTTCTTCAATTCCCTCCAGGCTACCCCGTTCCTATTGCAATATGATAACTAATCCTATATTTATTGCTTGTGAGCTCACACAAGTTCAAAGCTAAGAGGCTGGGAAATTTCTCATAAGAAAAAATACAAAAGAAAAAGCAGATGTCTACTAACAGCCACTATCAGACCTATGAGTCCCAGACTCCCCTCATCTTTATAACACTTGATAGTAAACTCTTTCAATTTGGTTTTCTATCCATAGTAGATCAATTTTTGCCTTTAGCCTTCAAGATTCTTGTGCAAACCGTTAATATTTACAGTTAAAACTTTAAAGTAATTCTTCCCTGAAATGACAGATCACAGAATAAATAAATTTATTTTGAAAGTGATATCAAGTGTCTGTCTACTAAATTGCAAAGCCCAGAAGGTGCTGCTATGATACAGCTCAAACGCCCACCTGCTGAGCAGGGTGAGCATTCTGCTGGGCTCTTTGCTTATGATTTTGTCTATAACCTCTCATCATTGACGTCTTGATGCAACTTCACGGAGAGAAAGAGCGAAATCATTACACTATTCATTATGAATAATTACCTGGTTATAAGAAACATTCATCTGTGACAGCCATAGATTTTTTTCTCCACATGTTCAAAATTCAATACAAATCTGCTTGCTTTCATTGGTCATCTGCATTGCTGTGGTGGTGATTAAATGTGATTATATACTTGATGTTGTCTTTCCCCCTCAAGCAACTAAATTTCAAAATGCAGAGTCTAAGTACTTCTACAACATATTTTTTTTGTCAATCTATAATATCAACTGTACAGTAAATTAGATAGAGCTCCATGCTTCAGTACTGTTCATGTCTGAGTCTCAGGTGGTATTGATGGGCTGGTTTTGTGCTCATTTGAAATAAGCAGGAACTGAAATGTTGAATATTGTACTGTATTATACATAACAAAGCTAATCCTTAAAGCGGCTGAAAATGTAAAGGGAAGTTTTGGTAGAGAAAGTGAAGGCAGTAACATTTTGTCTTCCTGCGGGGAAAGACTTGTTCTGTGAGAGTTTCTTAAAATAAAAATCCTTTTATTTTTGCTCTTCTCTCTTGGAAAGCTTGTCTCTGTATTTCTAGACCAGCACTTTCCCAAAGATCACCCTACCAACTTCCAACCAAGACCAAAAGGTGGGACATCCCCAGACTACTATAGGCACACCCAGTTTACCCTCTACGGGTACCTTAAGGAACAACCACAATCCTACAAGATCTAGCCCATTTTGGGACCTGCTTTACTTCCAGGTCCCCTTTGTAAGGCTCACTGCAGTGATCCAGCTCATGCCCCCACCCTGCACCACCTACCAGGTTTCTGCAGACCACCTTCACACCATCACCCACGTCAGCCTATGGGTGGCCAGAGGGCAGGACCTCCAGAAAATCCAGGCCAGAGCTGGACAAACTCACTGCCCCAGTGCTACCAAGGACCAGCTTTACCTCCATGACTGCACAATCAACCACATTTCAGATGCCCATGGAAGTGCTGGGAATTTGGCTGAACCACAGAAAGTTTCCAGTCTACAAAGTATAGACTGTTGTCACACTTCAGAGGGCCTGCAGCATTTCCAAGTTTTCTGCTTGTCAAAATGCCTGAAGTGTGTGACACATAGGAAAAACCAGCCCTGGTCCTGCTGCTCCACCTGCATTCTCCTGGGCTCTTGGTGCCATTTTCCCTGCAAAGCTGAGAGTTGGCCCACATCCAGTTTCTTCTTAAATCCTTCGGAGCCCTCTTGGATTAAATTTATCTATAGACCTCCTTACACCTTGGTCTGGGACAGATTTTTATTCACACAAACAGGAGAAATAAATGCAGGTTGGTCCTAGAGTGACTCTCACTCAGAGAGATTAATATGCCAGTAAACTAAAAATGAGAGCACCAATACTGAATAGTAATAATAGTCCCACTTAGTTCAGGCCACAGCTCACACAGTCTGCTAAAGTACTTTCTGGAAGTCTCCATTCATCACAGTCAAAAACTCAAATTCAAAAGCAGAATGCGAGAAAGAGCAAAAGCCCTTGGACCTTGAGAGAAGCCCTTGTAACCTCACAGTTGACCTTTTCTCCACCTCGCTGCTTTGTCTCTTGCTGGTGAATTAACCACCTCAGCAATGCCTTTACAGTTTCCCCTGGGTCTGTCCATTTCCCTAGGTCAATGCTCCTCCTTCTAAAGCTGCTGCATCTTACAAGTCCTGGAGAACCAGGGAAGCTGCTCTCTGGTGCTTATGGACAGCACAATGGCAAATTAATAATGGGGAGCGAAATAACAGCCTGTGCTTTTCTTACCAGATCCTGAGATAACAAATTTTCTGTTATGTCCCTATTACTGGAATCTCATGTTTCTGGTCTTCCTACTTATTCTCTTGGAGATTCTTCAGTATAGAAAACTGTGTCTCCTGTAAAACTGTATTTCCTTTCCTAGCCATAGCACTTCCATCCTTCTTTCAGGACTTGCCCTTCACTGCCAGCTGAAGTGATCCTGGTCCACCTTGGCATGCAGAGTAGGCATGCCCTACCCTTGTGATGTATTTGGCAAATGCACAACAGAGCCCCAGCCTCCATCTCCATAGTTTCCTTGGCCAGGCCAGATGACCAGGCTCTCACTGATTGATGCACTTAGAAGGCGTGTTCTGCTTAGTGATTGCAAAAATGACCTTCCTTCCACTATGGGCAATCATGGGGGCCTTCTTTGAGCTTCAGGCTCTCCAATGGGATGGTGTCATCTTTTCACAGATGAACAGTGACACCCTGTTAGTGCAGAGGCAGAAACACACATAGGAGGAGAGTCCTTTCATGGAGTATGAAGCATTGCCTCCAGCACTTCAGTCCTGGAGGCAGAAGAGCTCTGGCAGACGGACCCCACAGAGCACAGGCACATTGTGGCCACGCCCCTGCCTCTTCTAGGATGCCCAAAGGCCCAGGGGGTGCAGAGAACACCGTAGCAGCATTGGCACAGCTGTGAAGGTACAGAGAGATTCATGGGTTTGTATGAGTAAGAAATGGATGAAATGTTAAAAACATTAAAAACATCTGTATATTCATATTTCACTTCTGGTGTTTATCTAGCCCACACCCATCAAAACACTCAGGATGACAGCAAAGTTGTTTTCACATTCAATTCATACCTGAATGAATCTTGACCAGATGTAATGGCAGTATGTAGCACCAAGGAGCGGGCAGGGGAACAGCTGGAAAATCTCATGTCTACCGTCCTCCAGAATTCTGCCTCTCCACCCTAGATAAAAGCCAAAGTGCTTCAAGCATGAAGGTACTTCCTCTTATTTTTTTCTGTGCCACACCAAATCAAATACATTTCACTCTGAAAAGGAAACATATAAGAGACTGGGAAGAAAAATGCTGAAGTCTTCCAGGCCTTTTTGGCACAACTAGGCTTACTAAAAAATGCAGGAGCCTAGGAGTGCTGACTGGAAAGTGGCCAGCTGTTGAATTCATGTGCTTTTGATATCTGTCATTACAGTTCAAATACCCTAACTCTTTTAAGAAAGGTCCATTCATCTCAACCTCTACTTTTCAGAGACTTGTCTCTGACACATTAAATGCCTCAAAACCAAATGTCCATACATAAACGTTTAATTATGGTTCAGATATGGGAAGTATGGATTCTTCAGCAATTCACAGTTTTTTTACTTACTGTGGGGTATAAACCCACGACTCATCATCTCCTTTAAAGTGATGTAAAGCCATTTTAAAACCCATACACATGACACTAGGTTCTAATATGAACTGATATCAGGCATGTATCATAAGGCTGCCTGTAACTCAGAATTGCACATAAAATTAATTTTCAAAACCCATCCAACAAGACAAGGAGCTTGACATCTCTTACTTACACTGATTTTTATGTCCTAGGATAGAACAAGTATTTGTCTGGGATTTTCAGATTCCTGCCATCCTGGCCAAAGTGGGAGTTATATATATACATATATACTCTGTATATGTATTTTAGTCCTCCTGTTCTGATAGCACGAAATTTCTAGGAGACAAAACAGAGGACATCCGAAGAAAGGCAAGCAATGTAAGCTTAGACACAAAGCTTAATGCTGTATGTTCTGCTTATGCTGTGATGTACTTCTCTGCCACAGTTCTACTTTTTGTAAGTCTAGAAGAACTCAGTCTTATATGTGCCTTTATATGAGAAAAAAATAGCACCAACATAGTTTGAAAAACGGGGTTTGTGCAATTTTTATTTTCTGGAGGAAATTCAATGTCATGATAGAGGAAATATCTACAATAATTTTGGAAATAAATTTTAATGTGACTTCTCTTAATTTTTCTGTTTACTCTTTAAGAACAGAATGTATGATCCTCACACAATATAAGTACATTGTATGATCATAATTCCCCTATTCTTTTTCAAATAAAGAAATAATAATGCTTTGATGATATGGTGAGAGCAACAGTGACATGGTAAGAAGGAATAAATGTTTTGTGGGGGAAGGCTGCATACTTAAATTACAAAGTCCTTTCATTCTACGAGGACATCATGTTCTTCTTGGGCTGGTCTGGTGAGAGAGAAAGAAGCAAGAAAATTTCTTCTTATATTTAGTTAGATGCTAGTTTCTATGGAGACAAGTTTCTCCAGTCATTTTTATTTGCAGGCATTAATAGCATAAACAATACAGAGCAGCAAGGGTTTAACCCTGAATTGAACCCCATATTGAGCACATTCTGTAGGGAGAAAAATGAATGTCTAAATTGGATACAAGAGCCATTATAGAATCTCGTTAACATTCAATCTTGTTAACTGGACTCTGGCAGTACAAAGCAAAAAACCTGAAGAGTCACGTATCCTCTTTTCAAACGTGTATCCCCTGCGTCCTCTTTTCAAGTATGTTTTGTACAGAAACCTGAGAAGGCAGCATCATCTGCCCTCTGGCTGTCCCTGTACAGCTGATGGCACACATTGCTGTGCATTAATTACCTACCTCTGCTTTCACTGGCACCCACAGAGAGGCTGGTGGTTCCCAGGCCTAAGGACATGACTGGCTATGCCAGGAGAGGTGAAAGCAATGAAATAAGCAACCTTCTTTAGTGCAATTGAAGTAATTTGGCATGAATGCAAAGACCCATATAATTTTGTAAATTTAAAGTGATCAAAAAGGGAAAAAAAGAGCAGCTACTTTCAAGTATCAGGCAATCCAATTTCTCTGAGAGATTTTTTTTCCCCAGACTTTCCTTTCTCCCCTCTCTGCACAAACTTTGATAACCATTATATTATTTCTAACTGAACAAAAAATTTAGAGTGAACATTTAGCTATCCACATATGTCTCTTATATATGCTATCAGATCAGAGTATAAACTTTCTTGAGTTTTCAGGGATTGGGAAAGGGAAGAGCTGTTACTGTTCAAACACTGAATTGCTCAGTGGCATTATATAACAATACTTAATACCTGAAACTTCAGTTCCATTATTTATTTGTTTAATTACATGGAGGAATTGACCTTAAAAAGAGGAAGAAGAATCTCCATGGATGCTGGAAGAAGAGACGATAACTAAATATTTTTAAATTAATTCAGAATATATGAAGATTGCCCAATTAATATATGAAAATTACTTAATTAAACTACATTTTCCCATTTTAGCTTTGACAGATACTCTAGTTATTAAATAAGCAGGTATACACCCTTTTTTCATCTTTCCAAAAATATGGCACAAATGTGGTGGCCTTAATCTGAAGCTCAGAAGTAGCAAAAATAGAGGAATTTGATATTCAGAGTTAAAAAGAAGAGACAGGACACAGCTGATGCTTACCCAAATATATGCTTTCAGAAATTCTGTACTTAATAACTAACTGATACTGTGGAAGGTTGGCAAGTGAAATCTGGATTCCTTGTGTCCTCTGGCTGGATTGTTTGGTTCTTGCAGAGCATGAACCTGCATGGATGCAGGTCAGACACCCTCTCACACCCTCTCATTTGGGAGGTTGGAGAGAGCATTGCCCTAAGCACTGTTTTTGCACAGCAGCCTTTTCCTCAGAAGAGCTATTAAAAACACCTCTCTCTTGCTGTTGAGATTTTTTTTCTACCCAGCAATCCACTCCCAAAAAACCTGGAGCAGCTTTATATCCCTGAGGCAGCAGCTGCCCTCCAGCATTTGACTGAAGCTGAGCAGAAGGTCCAGGACTGAGACCTTGCAGACTTGCAGATGAAAAGACATCACATATACCTCATGCCCTCAAGAAAGTGACTACTAGATGATTGGAATAGACTCTTTTTCCTCACAGTTTGCCAGCCTGAAGCCCTCAGTTATAGAATGTGATACAGGGATTATGTATATTAGGGAGTTAATTTGTTCTGACCACTGCCTGTATCATTTCTGGGCATGTATCAGCTAGCTATTTCCTTTTCTCCCTTCACCCATTTGATCTAACCTACACAGCTGCTTTCACTTTATAGCTGAATGCCATCAAATTGCTTGAGGTTAAACAAAAAAAAAAAAAAAATTCTGTCTTATTTGTAAGTAACTAGGCAGACTTAATCTGGAAGTTAAAGGAAGTGATATCACCAAAATTCTTGACAAGAATATCATAAATGAGAGCTATTCAAGGAGGAAATGTGCTGTCAGCTTGGAGGATGAGAACCTGTAAAACAGAGAAATGTAAAATTCAGTACAGAAAAGATGGTGGGAACTGCAGCAGGATTTTGCAAAGGCTGAGGAAAGGAAATTGCCAGGTGACAGGCTGGTGAGGAGGAGGAAAAGGAGGAGGAGGAAGAGAGAGCTGACCTGCTTCAAGTGTGTGCGGAAATTCAGGAAAAGGCCATATGGTGCAAAACTTAAGCCAGGCCAGCTGTTCCCAGGGACAAGAGAGGTTTTTGGGGCACTGGGTGCATACACAAAGGACACCCATGCTGGCCACATACAACTTGAGGCCAAGTCTCAGTGCAGTGGTGGCCGCCCTGTAAAGGACTGGACAGAGTCCATCAAGACAAGGGGAAAAGATGGAAAGAATAAAATAAAACATTGGGAAAATAGCACAGCTGAGCTGATGGTGATGAGCAGTATAACAGTGAAATGGTGGAAGCTGAACAAAACAACTCGAGGCATGAATGATCTTGGAGAGGTGAAAATTCACTGAAAAGAGTGGAAAAATGGGAGGGTAAAATATAATGTGTAAAGAAAGTGTAATACATTTGAGCATGTTTTTTATAGCTCAAGGAATTGCTTCTATTTTCAAGAAAAATTTGGTATCTTCATTACGACATACCTCTTTCTATAGATTTATAAATTTGGTTCTCCACTTGGAAAGACTTGCTGTCATATAATCTGAAACCTTTTTGAAATCTACCATAAAATACATCACAACATCTATGGGTGATTAAAGGAGAAGCAGTAAGCCTTGTGCACAGGACAAAACATAGTCACAAAAGGAAGCAGCCATCTGACCTTTTTGTTTGGCACAGCTGTACACCTCCATGTCCCAAGTTAGCAAACTGTTGGCTCCCTGATGTGTCCGTAGCTCCTCTTTGAAAATAACATATATCCAGCCTATTGCAGCTTTCCAAGACCTGTGGCAAAGCAATTAGAAAGAAAATTGGTGCATTATTGATTGCAAACTTAGCATGGTCTTAGGCAGTTACTTACAATGATTGTACTGCTCCCTTTCTCTCCACTAATTTTCCACTCGAGTAATCAAGAAATAAGTTTGGATTAAAGACAGAGTGTATTTGACAACTTTGTTACCCAGCTGTTGTGCTCAGGAATTCAAATGTATCTCATATGTCAGGGAAGATTTTTTCTGATGTTCTTTTTCTAGCAAACTTAGGTGGCTTGCTGTGATTGTCTCAGTGGTGGGTCCACAGAATACACTCTGGTCAAGCTGACTTTCACGACAGTAAGCTGTCTTTTTTTTCCTTACTTGGCAAAACTCTGTTTCTTTCCACCCTGTTAAAACAGAAACATGAGTAAAGAGTTTCCAGGCTGATTTCAGCAATCCAGTGCTGGATGCTGTAAATGAGCGTGCAATCTGCAAAGAGTAGTTACTACCTTTAACTGAGCTTTCCTGTTGCTGCTAACCTATTCTACATAAGACACAAACAACACATAAAATTCTACATAAAACATAATCTGTATTATCAAGCAAATTAAAAGATAAGTAGCCTTTCTTCATTTCAATGAGTAGGAAAAGAATGATAAAACTTTAGTGAACCTCTACACAGCAGACCCAGCTAAAAGTATGCTTCTGGACATGACGAGTACTACTTAAGTTCCTCTCAACTGACAGTGCTTATGAAAGTGGAGATATTCATTTACAAATCCTTAGCACTACATTTCCAGAATTCTTAGTATAATGAGGAAACCCTTTACCCAGCAGCCTGAAAAACCACCATTCTCTGATGATTTGACCATCTCTGAAATTAAAATCAGAGCTGAGTTCATGCTGACAAACTTATTGTTTTTCACCATGCCAAAGGGTGTATCTGCGCACTGGCTCTAACTCAAGCAAACAGAGACATTGGCTCTTACCCAAAATGTAGACAACCTCACAAGTTTTTAAGGTAGTCAATGCTCATATCCAAACTGCACAGGACTTTTCAACATTTGTTTATACAGCCTACCGCCTCCAGAAAAATAAATACATCTAGATAATATGTTTTGGATACTGAGAGAAAGGAAGTATTTCTTGCAGTTGCTGCAGACTTGTAACCAATTACTCCAATCCTCACCATCAGGAAATTCTTCAGGGGAGGGCATTGAATAATATGTGTTTGCAGATGCAAGTAACGCAACGTAAACTTTTGATATGAATAATCTTTGGTCTGCAGACTCTAGCTCCATCTCTTCAGTGGCTTGTGGCAGACCCTAGAGCGATCTATACACCAAAAGGGCCTGAGAGGAGTGGGTCAACTGGACAGAAATGGGCAGTCTCCACTAGCACTTTTTTTCTGATGAGGAGAGAATCTCATCATTGAGCCCCTATGGCTGACCCCCAAAGTACCTTGGAACACATGAACCAGTTGTTCTCAGATGACCCCAGCCAGAGCAGCAGCCACCCAACACTGCAGCCACTCATGGGCATGGAGATACAGGGGCTGCAGAGGAGCTGGCCAGCAGCAAACCTCCCTCCTCTGCTTGATTCAGGTCCCCAGCCGGCAACACCAGCTGCCTCCGGCTGTGTACAAGATAAATGAAGCCAATTGACCCCAGTCCCTATAGATCTGACAGATGTGCTAGGGCAGGGAAGAAGAGGATGGCTACATGGTCCACTGGTCTCTATGGCTACAGCTCCCCAGCCCATAACTGCACTGGGCATTAAAAATTGACACATCGAATGGAGAATGTAGTTAGCTGGGACAGGGATGTGGTGAGTTCACATGGTTGCTTTACCAGTGTCGTTATTTTCTTCTTTTGCCCTGGTTTATTTTACTTTTCAGTCAGCAGAAAATGCAGCATGTGCCACCCCAAGGAGAGCCTCTGCCTGGACAGTCCCTGCCTCTCCCCATAGCATCCATGGCAGCAGAATCATTTCCTGGGTCAGGCTGTGGAAGTGCTTGGAGAGGAGGCAGGGGGAAGTCAATTCCTACAGATGTGCTTCATATCTGTCCCACTGCAAAAGCCCCATCAAATTAAAACTTCTTTCTCTTCCAGTTCTACAAACTGCTGTGACAGCAGAGGGAGGCTTGTAATACTGATATTTATTCTCTCACATCAATGTCCACACAGAGTTTGCTTACTCAAGCATTGTACAAGAAGGGTCTAGCTCTGCCTACAATGCTGCAGCTGTATCAAAAGAAAGGAGATGTGGCTTGCTCACCCTTTGTGTGGGATGGCACAGCAGTGTTTGAAGAGGCCTGTGTTCTCTCTCAAATAATAGCACTGACAGCTTGTTCAGAGTACTTGATAGGGACAGCATCAACAGAGGATGATGCTGGTTCTGAACCTGCTAGTTCTGTGCTGGAACGCAGAATTTTGCTGTATTTCTTGGATTTTTTTCAGTTTCCTAATGGTTGTTGTTCACCATAATGTCGCCAGAGATATTGTCTGAAGAAAAGAAGAAAGGAACCTTCAAAACTATCACATGTACTACAAAAACAACAACAACAAAAGGCTAACAGCTTCCACGTGACAGTAAAAGCAGCTTACTAATGTATTTGGCAAGAAGAACAGGACTGAAGCAAATAAAACCCATTTCCTCAGAGGTGATTAAACAGAAATGTGCTGCAGGTACAGTTAAGAACAGTTAAGTTTTCAAGCACAGCTGTCAAAGCTTGAACATTGGCTGTTCCCCAGTGTCTGTATCCTTACCTTCTCCTACAGTATCTGGACACTGCAGGGTCACTTCAAATTAAGCTGTTTCGAAGCAGCCATGCTCTCTGAAATGTGAAAGTTTATATTTAATGGCTTTTGGTTTTTCTCAGATTGGTTAAATAATGATACATCCTAAGAAGGCTTTTATTTTGATTAAAGTTACTTTGTTTTACTGGCAAGGACTCTAAAAGAAAAATGTAGTAAAACAAGAGATCAACTCTGGTCCTTAAATGACCTAGGCATTTCTTAACTTTCTCACAGTTAACATTCCATAGTCCCTTGACTGATAGTTAATTTAATTTTTGTGCTAGAAAAAAAACCTGGAAATGAATGATTTATTTTTGTGTTGAAGGGATTTTATTTTTTAATATCACTGGTGAAGACAATTACTTGCAGTCTTCTCAAATGGCAGAACTATATAGTAGAACTTGAAATATTAATGCAAATTAATGTAGTCACAATTGCTTGCATTTACTCCTTTTGTCAACAATATGAGTAAGTGATTAAGCTATTTTCTATTATATTTTCTTTTGAGCAAGGGAACATAATTTTTGAGAATATCAGTCTTCACTGACAGAGCAGATCTATAATCTTTGGTAATTCTACTGTTGATCTTTGACCCAGACTTGAAAGACAGGATTTACTGAAATATATAAGTTGCTTTAGACTAAAATAGCAACCCTTCTTAGATGGACAATTTAAAAAATCTATCAGAAGTCACAGATAATTTTGTTATTTATAGTTGTTATCCTTTATATATCATGAGTAACTTGATTGCTTGCAACTGGTTCTCAGTTGTCAATGATCATGAATGACTCTATAGACTCATTCTTTTCAAAAACAGCAGGCTGATCAGAATAGTGTAATGAAAATTATTTTGAGATGAAGAATGAAAAATGTATCAATTTTTGTGATGATGTCACAAAAGCATCATTTTCTTGGAATTTCTGAGAAATTTTTTCTGAGAAAACTTTTCTTTACATTGGAGAAAATTCTCTGTGGTATTAATTTAGACTTATTTCACTTTCTAGAAAAATCCAATCAGTAGGAAGGGTTCTGTATCATTTTCTCATTGTAAGATCCAATATAGGATTTTAAACTCTTCCATTTATCTCTTACTACTCATAAGCCAAAAAGGAAGAAACAAAGACAATTTTTCCTACAGTTTTAGTGAAATGATGATTTCAAAAACATAAGAACTTCACTTAAGTTGAACTTAACATTATCTTGGAAATAAAATGCATTTTCTGTGAGTTGATATAAACATGTTTAAACATAGTTGAAGGGGCAAGTGATTTCTTGCATACACCCGAGCTCTTCAGATGGCATTTGCTATATTTTATGGTTTGGTGTTGCTCTTGGAAGCTCAGTATGAACTGTTAAAAGGGATCAGTTTTCAGAATTTTAGATTTGGGTGTGCAAGAATACTGAAGGAAGCTGCTAAGCAGAATAGCAAAGCCAGAGAAGTTAAATGGGCTTTTTACTGCTGAATAGTTTTTATATGGCATTGCAATCTGTTCTGTTAAAAATTAGATCACTTCAGACAAATTTATAACAAGAAGGGGAAGACAATATTTAGTAAGGAGAGAAGACGAAGAAAGATACTAGAAGCAATAAAAATCTGAGCTATTTATATTTTTTTCAATAAAATTTTCATAGAAAATAGCTTGACATGATAGATGAAAGATGCTGAAGTTTAAATATCACACAATTGCAAATATCTTAGAAAAATATGTTTCACTGCCATTATTGTTATAGCTTCTATGTGGATTGTACAAACTTTAGGAGTCGAGTAACATGCTTTTGGTCTCCCAGGATTACATGCTGAAGTAGGATTGTAGGATTAATCTTCTCTAAATGATTAAGAGTATGCTTTCCCATAGGAATAACTGCATGCAAAGAAATGGTATCCATGTTGCAGGCAGATGTAAAAACCATGGAGCATTTAATTAAATGAGTTCTTCACTACTGCAATGTGTTGAAGGTGGTAGAGATGATGATTGC
Source organism: Rhabdornis inornatus (assembly GCA_013397075.1). Classification (NCBI taxonomy): domain Eukaryota; kingdom Metazoa; phylum Chordata; class Aves; order Passeriformes; family Rhabdornithidae; genus Rhabdornis; species Rhabdornis inornatus. Next base: position 217,509 of record VWZS01007227.1, read on the forward strand.
ACAAAACACTGAGACTCAGAGCTGTGTAAGACATTTAGAATCAGGAACACATTATTTTCTAAAGAATATTCATTAAGATGGACTGACTAGGGCTGGTATTGGTACTTCAGGGTTTCCAAATTTCCTTTTCTGGGCTGTTCAGTACTAGTAGGTGACTCCCATACAATCTTTTCATGTCTAAATTGGCATTCATTATAAATGGTCTTTACCGTCAGACAAGGAAATGTGCATGTGGAAGAAAACAACAGCAGCTGTTGAGCAGCACCCACATCGTGAGGTGTAATCTGAATGGGGCAGGGGACAAGGGCTGCAATAGGAGGATGAGGCTCTCACATTCCTTGAAAACACCTGCAGGCATCCACAGCAGATCTGATGGGTAGTCCCCTGTTCTTTTTTAATTTGCTTTCCACCCACAGGATTTTCTTTTAAGCTCACAACAATAATTTGCTGCTTCTAATCAATTCCGTACTTTGAAAAACATATGCATATATCAACCAAGTTATAATTATTATTGTTTTGAGGCCTGCAGGCTAAAGCAAGAAAAAAAGATTAATCCTCTTTGGTTGAAAAAACACTACATACTGTAACTGCAAAATAAGTCTTACAGAATAAAAATATTAAACTAGATAGAAATGTTAATTGCTAAAACTATTTTAATTTCTGCTGTTTGGGGACTGAATTCAGGAATCCTGAATCATAATAATTAACGTATTTAAACTGTTTGGATCCCTTCAGTATTAGGCAATGGACCACAGCAATAAAAAGTGTCCTAGCAGCCTCAGATTTATCTAGGAAATAATTACATAGCCAGTGTGAAGAGGCTGGTAAATTCAAGGAAAGCAAGAGCAAGCTGGTGCATTGCAGGGCTGTGATATGTGTGCTCCCAGGCACCTCAGCAGTCCACAGAAGTGTAACAACAGGGCTGGCTGGGGAGTCCTAATTCTGAGGAGAATCAAAAAATAAATTTGGAAGAACTTCTTCATCCCCTCATTTGTGTAAGCATAATTTAGGACTAATAGCCCCACATGTTTCAGTAGGAATTGTTCTATACAATACAAATTTAACTGAACCTTAACACATGTTTGGCCTATGAATATTTAAAGGTACCTGAGATAGGCTGGGATTTGGTTGGGAACAGCTAAATCAGTGTTCACATGCTATCAGAACTTCAGATCTAGAGTGGGAGCAGAATGTATGAAATGAATATTCTCCAGTGTACATACAGGCTAAGATGCATGGGTAGTAGAACAAATTCAGATTAAACTGCAATATATATTGGCCATCTGGAGCAGTAAGCTTTGCAGAAAAGTGTATGGTTTTCCTTTAGAAAGAAATTTAAGAGGGAATGGAGTCATATAGTCCAGGCCTGCAGCATCCTCACAAGGCATTGTTGAAACAAAAGAGCAACAAGCCAAGTAAAGCGCAACTTGCTGTTGGACAGGGCAAGTTGCAAGTGCTACAAACACAATATGAAGATCCAGTTAGGCACCTTTTGTTAAAAGGGAAAGATTAATCCTCTAGTTTGAATGCATATGAATGGATATGCTCATAAATTCTGTTCTGAAGAAACAAACTCAGTACAAAATGTGTAAAACCTGTGTTATATGTCTAGGTGGCATTGCTGAAGGAATCAGAGTTACTCCAAAGTTTAAGTCCCACCATTTTTATTTCAGACATGGGTTTCAGCATATTGCAGTGTGCCTAGGAGCCTGCAGGACTTACCTGCAGTGACTGGAAATCTCCCCAATGATTTAAATGGGTTTGGTTGAAGCCCCAGGTCTCCTACACAATAAGCCATGTCCAGACTCCAGAGCAACTGTAGGATAATATGGCATGTGCATGTGTGTGTGTGCAGTGGGGAAGCAGCACACATACAGATCCTGCTGTGAAATTAACAAAGGAAGCAGCTGGTGAGCCAACCCACAGAGCTTTGGACTCCTCAGGGTAATTAATCTTGTATAAAATATGGAGCTACGATGAAGGAAAAGCTAATATCACGGTAGAGTCATAAGCATCTGTCATTTGAACCTGACATAGTAAAACCACAGCCCTAATTCTGGTTTAAGTTATCAGTACATGTCAACAGCAGACACTGCTCCAGTGAAATGCAAGACAAGAAAAATATGCTCTACCTGAATTTAGACTTTAGCCTAGTAAAATGTTAGATAATATGCAACAACATCCCTAAACCCTAAAATAAGAAGTAAATTCATCCCAAAATTAAACACACAAACTTAATTTTTTTACCATTTTTTCCATCTTTTATTTCTATACTGCCCTGTGGTTCAAGTTAATAATTTTGTTCTAGCCAGTATTTTGCTAAAAAAAATATTAAATGAGCCAGAAAGAAATACAAACTTTATACTTGTTCATAAACTTGGTGAAAGTAAGGTGTAATAGTTCTAGCCATATCCTGAAAACTTACTCATTGCCATCGTTTCCCTTTAAGTCTGGACTATTGAAAAATTGTAGAGAAGCTACATAGGCCACCTCTAGCTATTGTGTTTACTGACTTTAATTTGTTTTTTTACACTTTGGTAGAAAAACAGATTAGTCTCATATAGAGAACAGAAGACAGTTACTCTTAGAAGAGTAGTTTTGTTTCTTGTCTTTGCAAAAATGAAAGAGTAGCAATGTAATGTTAGCCAAGCAATACTGGTTCGCCTCACAGATAAACGATTTTGATTTGTTCATCTTCCAGCAAGCATATGTGGGTAACTTCCTAATCAAAGGCTCTCTATTTTCCCCTTAAAATCAGGTTTTGAAAATGTCACACTTCTACAGGCTCTCCAAATCATGCATGAAAAAGCACCCAACAATGCTTTCTGTTGTTAAAAACTCCTGCCTGATCTTAAAAAAAAATACAAAACAAATCTACCATGAACAGCTAAAATTCAAAACGAGACCTATGATTGCAAAATCCCTTTTCCATGCTCAACACCATCCTCTCCTAGTACGTCAAAGCCCTACTGAGAAGATTGTTCTGTATGTGAGACAACAAACAGGATCCTGAAAACTACTGTTTGAAGAATGTGATTATGCATGCCACATAAGAAAAAATAAGCTATGTGGTAAAGAGAGACGCCAGGTTTTACAAAAAATAAAGGCTTATACTGTGCCTTGTTGATTGTATCTGATGAATGACAGTAATACCAAAGTTTTAGGTTCATGTAAGGTGAAAATAAATAATCTCCCTTTACCTATAACCAATTTTGTCTCCGATCTTTGTTGAAATACGTGATTTTGAACTCCATAGGGAAAAGGTTGATTTCGTGCCAGCATATATTGAGGAAACTCAGTGGATCAGGTGTCTCTGGAATGTTTCAGGTCTAGCTCACTTTTGCAAGTCCACACCAGGTTTTCCCATGATTTATGGTTTTGTCTCAGTGGGGTATGTAAAGCCGAATAACTGAGCCCAGTTTTAGCCAGAAAGGATGAGAGTACACCACAGCTTGTAGCTCCTTATTGCTTCAGAAAGAACAAAGAAGGGGGTTGGCAAACTTCTTAGCCCAAGAAACTCCCTTTGTGAAACCAGGATCAAGACACATAAAGACATGTGCAGATTCCCATTTTGTGCCACCTCTGTCAATAGAACTTTGCATTTCCCATGTCTGAAATCTGACAACTTTAATGAATAAATGCATAATGAAGAGTAAAATGCTATTGTTTTAGTTTTAAGAAAAAGCATTTTCAGAAGGAATTCTGTTCAACAAGCCATGAGAAGATTAAATTTTTGTAATCTATTTCCTTCTTACTCTTCTTAGCTTATACTGCTACCAGGAGCTCAAGTTAAATGTCAATTTCAAATAGTATTTTTCAAATGTCTTTTTTATTAGCACCTACTTGGCATGTTTGAATAGTGATTGTGTAAGGTTTGCTTCAACTATTCATTTTTCTAGCATCTGCTAGGTCCCACACTATCTTTTTTTCCTCTCCGAATAGGATAGCTGCAATTTAATGCCAAAGACTGGAGAATAATGCATTTTTATTGAAAATTTTAAAATTAGCAAATATGAGAACTACAATCTGTGAAGTTTCAACATTCACAAAGTTTTTTTTTTCTCAATACAGTAGGATAAATATTAATAGTTCAACTTCTACTTTTTTTCTGCTTTTGTTCATGAAGATATTCCTGAACTAGGAAGAATGAGGAAGAACTAGGAAGAATCAGAAAGAATGAAAAACAAATATTTGGTCAGGAAATATCTCAGTTAATAAGCCAAAGTAGTGAAGTTATACCACCAGTTTGGCAGTCCACAGACAGATCCATCTAGAGTGTATAAAAGCTGTAATTGTTTTTGAAAAATCATAGGAGGATGAATCACAAGATTATGCTATTAACCAAGGAACAAAATCCCAGATATAAGAGAATTAGTAGTAGTCAATAATTCAATAGCCTCAAAAAGGGTTATTGGATGCATACTCCAAGACTAATAGATAGTCTTCCTCATCATTCAATAAATCTTGAATAATGGGGTCCTAGGGAACAATCCATCTGTAGACAAGATGATGGACACATGGTAATACATTTTATAGCAGAACACAAAATTTCATTTTTTCCACCTTCCCAAATTCATACATTTTCAGGCAGAAAAACGAAAGTTATAACACAATTCCCAAAACCAGATAGCAGATGTCTGAGTTGGAAAACACTATATTAGTATATAGTAATATACTATATTGTTAAACACTTCTGTTTACTTATCAGTGACAGCATTCATCATCATAATTATTAGTGCTTGATTCCACTATATAGAATCTTGAATACTAAGCTTTTATAAGTCATTTAAGAGCATAACTATAAAAAAAAAAAACCTAATTTTCATTGTTTCAGTGGTTCTGCTCCTAGTCTAAAAAAAGTGCTTGTTAACATGAATAACTAACAAGGCTACGCTAATGTTAAGCACAAAAATTATGCACAATCCAACACCGACATAAACTAATAGCTATCTTTGGAGACATTTGGATACTAAATTAAGAAATAAACTAGGCTTTTGCATTAAAAGTCTCAGGTGATAATCATTGTGCTTGCACTTCGTTCAGATGTTTTGAAGAAAAAGAATAAACACCTAATGAAACTTCTTAACAAGTATAGCACTTTGTTATCACTTGTTTACTGGTTATTTTGCCACAAAAAATTGCAAATGTCCATCATTCCCCATGATTGTTCATACAATCAAACAAGGAAGGAAACTTGACCCTGAAATTTTCTGTCTATGAGGAGATGGTTGAAAAATTTCCTGGCTGTGTCATATGTGTACTTTAAAGTTAAATGCTGTCAGATGTTCAAAAGCAATTTATCCTCTTTTTTTAGTTTGAAAACAGTGAATTTACAGTGGTGTTAATAACTGCTTTACGAGATATACAGGTTGATCTATGGAAATTTATCGAAATTTTAGTAGAGTTTTATACAGAAATTTTTAAAAAATCCAACACATTCTTGTCAGCAGGTAAACCTGTCTCTTCACAGTGAGCACAGGCTGGACAGTGCCTGGGAGCTGCATGATGGCTAATGCGATGCACAATAACTAATAGCAGAGCTTTCAAAACTGGAAAGCAAGTTTAGCAACTCCTGTTTTGCTACTGCTGAGTCATTTTTTTCCCAAAATACGAGTAAAAGACTGAACTGGTTTTGGCTGGGACAGAGTTAATTTTCTTCACAGTGGCTGGTATGGCTCTGTGTTTTGGATTTGTGCTGAACACAGGGTTGGTACTGTCATGTTTTTGTTGCTGCTGAGCAGAGCCAAGGTCTTTTCTGCTTTTTGTGCCGTCATGTTGATGAGGAGGCTGGGGGTGCATGGGAGGGTGGGAGGAGACACAGCCAGGACAGGTGACCCCAACTGACCAAAGGGATATTCCAGACCATGTGGCATCATGTTCAGTATATAAAGCTGGAGGGAAAGGAGGAAGGAGGGGACTTTTGGAGTGATGGTGTTTGTCTTCCCAAGTCACTGTTACATGATGGGGCCCTGCTCTCCTGGGATGGCTGAATACCTGCCAGCCCATGGGAAACACTGAATTAATTCCTTGTTTTGTTTTGTTTGTTTGTGAGGTTTTTGCTTTCCCTATTATGCTGTCCCCATCTCAACCCGCAAGTTTTCCAGCTTTTACCCTCCCAACACTCTCCCTGATCCTGGTGAGGGAGTGAGTGAGCAGCTGTGTGAGGCTTGGTTAATGTCTGGGGTTAAACCACTACAAAGACACATTTTTATATTACCTATTGGAATGTGAGAAATTGTTGAGATGAACAGGCAGATTAATTTAAAAAACCCCACTTCATGATTATAGGAGGAACACCAGGCACTAATGCTCTGCAGGTCACAGTTAATGTCTACAAGAATAAAAGAGAAACTCTACCAGGGAGAGGAGCTGGTGCTCACCTCCCTTCCTCAGAGGCTGCTCAGTTAAAGCCCATTCCTGGATAGGAAAACAGAAGGGGTTGAGACAGACTTCAGTGGAATTTCATACCCTTCCCATAAAATGCTTCTTGTCTTCCTGACTCCATGGAAACATAACAGTCAGTAATACCAAAGGGGAAAAGAGTAGTAGCCAAAAGGAACAGAGCTGTGGTGGAATCAGGCCTGTGTTATCAGACAGAAGGGTAATCAAGTGGGGGTTGTTGAGGTGAAAAAGTAAATGTCACCTTGGCAACCTGAGATAAACTCATGAAAAATGTAATGGGTTTCCTATGAGGGAGAAAATGACAATCAGATTAATATTGAATCAAGATGCTGATATTCAGTGTAGGTAAACAGTTCTCCAAATGATGTGAATGCATAAAATATTTCTTTATTCTCTTTATAGAGTGGCCTACACATTCTAGTTATCGCTGACATATCAATGTGTTAAATGGGTCAGAGAAATAGGCATGGAAACTGGTGCTGATTAAATTTTATTCTGATTTCTGAAGAGCAGTACTACAGTGGAGTTGTTGCCTATTTTATTACTTTTTAATTTGGTTTCCTAATCTGATTTTTTTCCTGATAGAAGAGGGATGAAAACAAAAGGTTTATGATTAATGTTTGATGGAAAAGTTAGGAAGAGTTTTTCCAGTTCAAGATTTGCATTTTCTCTTATTCTTTTAAGTTCTGGCTGTAGATTCTCTCTTGACTTTTAATTTGCCTCACAGAGATTCGGGAGCTTGATGAGAAATTCTATTTTTGCTTTTATGCACTCAATGTGAAACTCACACGACAAGGTTTTATTCAGTCTGAAAACCAGCCCAGAATAAAATATAATTTCAGTGCCTGAATAGTTGAGGCTAAGGCAAAATTTCTTACACTGTTGAGATGTGGAACACCAGCTTCCTGACAAAGCATGGTTCCACTCAATATCCTGGTGATAACCAGGAAGGGAACTCAGTTGTGTGAAAGCCTACACACACATTGTCATATATAAATTCATAATAAAGCTTGTCATCAGTATGGGGGACATTGAAATGTAAATTACGTCAATTTCTTAAACTTTAGGCATAGGTTTTTCTTTGTTTATATTTTTTCTGACCTTTGTCTGTATTTTAGCATCACCCTCTAGCACTCATTATGCATTCACATCTGGACACATTGTGCATGCACTGTTTTTTTAATGTGCTTATGAGTCAATATTTTATTCTTTGAAATTCTTAACAATATTAAATCCCATTGTTCCACTATAACTATTCCTCTGCTACTTTTATAGACAGTTTCCTCCTTAGCTTAGCTACAGTAGGTTTTCCTTTCAGTTGAACAAGAAAAAATTCTGATAGAATAAAAATAACTGACTGAACAAGGTACTGTCCTGCAGCAAAGAAAACATAAATAATTAATTTGTATGAAGGTGTACTTCAAGTATTTACATAGTTAGATTTTAAACCTACCGAAGGATCAATTTTGACTGTTTACTCTGTTTCCCTGAGACAGGTCAGAAATTCTGTCTATCAGTTTCCAAACCTATCCCAAGAATTGCAGAATCAAGCTAGGCTGTTAGTGAGCAATCTCCCACTGATTTTCAACTAAAGCTGGAAAACTATGAAGACTGCAGCACAAAGCCTTAAGTTAAAAAATAATCCTCACATCTACCATTTTTCACTGAAATATGTATTTGAAGTTAAAACTTATTTTGTAGACTCCAGTTCACAAAAGCCTCTCTGTTCAGAATAGCATTTGACTCTCTGTAAAGTCTCATACAGTGATGATTTAACACTCAATCCTTATATTAAAAGTACCTACTTCATCTTGCTTATCTTGCTTTGCTTGACAAATCATACATTTTTAATCCACTGGTAGCACTCTACCCCCAAAGGAAAGCATCTGCATATGTCTTTCCTTGGAAATAATATTTGGAGTTGGGATGTATCATTTCCAGCTTCCTCTTAGACACAAATTGATTGCCTCTGGCAGAGAAAAGTCACACTTCAAATGAGTAAATATATAATAAAAGCAGTTGATTGAAATACTGGTGAATTTTCTATAACATATATTTTGCAATCTTTTAAACAGATCACATAGTTTTGGGTTTTTTCTTAAACTAAGAGACAACCCTGGGACTGAAGCCTGCAGTTGTGCCCACCAGCTCTTGCACCAACCCTCCAGGTCCTTACCAGTGTATTTACAGCCAAACTTGCTGTTGGAGTTGCTTCCAGGCACCAAAGCACATCCCCTCTCTCCAGACACACTTTTTTTCCCCAAAGCACACCAGGGAATAATTTACTGCTCACCTCCCCACCTCTGTGTTTGGTCCATGACAGGCTCCAGGACCATGGCTGTGTTCAGTGCCATCTCCATGACCTGGGAAAGGACCATCCTGTTCCATATCCCCATGCAAGATTGGGGCAGAATCTCTTCTGACTCCCATTGTGCATCTTGTCTGAGGACCAATGAGCAAAACAGGAGAGATAAAAACACTGTCTTGGACTTAGAGGAGGATTTTATTTCTTTTGCATTGCACGAGCTAAATTCAGCAAGGAAGTTATGTCAACATTGGAATAAAGTGGTGCCAGGGATGGTATAGTAGGATGTTGAAAATTAGAAAAAATTGCAGCTTTTGCAGTATCTGACTGTCCAACTCTCTTAACACACAGTCAGATTGTTTGAAATTAGTAGCTACAGTTGTCTCAGCAGTAGGGGGGCAAACATACCTGCTTGGTTCTTCATAAATCTGACCAGTGATTTCACTTAATTATTTGAAGGCAAATACTGAAGGTCAGACTTAGTATGAGTAAACATTAATGCAAATTCTTCTAATTTTACATATTAATGGCAAGAATGTCACCCAGACAACAAATTAATGAAGAATTTAACCTGGAGAAGCTGGAGAAAAAGTGCATCATGTCTACTTAGCATTTTATTTAACTTTTCATCTGTTCATGTCATCAGAACAAGCCGGTTGATAAAATATTTTGGTGGGTTTTATATGCCTAGCAAGCAGTACTGTTATAAAGAAAAAGGTATACACAAGTATCTTAAATGCTGCTATGTTGGTGTGCATTTGTGGAGGTATATTTTTTCCCTCTTTAATGTTAGTTCTAACAAATGTTGATTTAAAATGTATGCAATCTAATCTTAATAATAGAAGAGATTCAACTGCTCTCATAAGGAATTTCAAATACTAAGGCCAGAAATTGTGTTAAAAAACACACACACACACACACGCACAAACTAAAGAAAACAAGAGCAGTATTTACAGCCTCCTCTTAGTGTTTGCAGAAATATTTTAGGTACATTGTAGGCTCATAATCCAAACTTTCATAGGTCATTACAAATGATGTACAGAGGCTTCCAACAGAATTTTCCACTTATCCAGGCATGTCAGGATGGCCGAGCGGTCTAAGGCGCTGCGTTCAGGTCGCAGTCTCCCCTGGAGGCGTGGGTTCAAATCCCACTTCTGACAGCTTTTATGACACCGAGCTGAGTGGTGCAGTTGCCACACCTGAAGGGCAGGATGCCATCCAGAGGGACCTGGACAAGCTCAAGAAGTGGGGCCATGGGAATCTCATGAGGTTTAACAGGACCGGGTGCTGGTGCTGCACCTGGGTCAGGGCAGCTCCCTGCCTCAACACAGGCTGGGAGACGAACAGATCCAGAGCAGCTCTGTGAGAAGGACTTGGGGGTGTTGGCAGGTGAGAGGCTGGACACAACCCAGCAATGTGCACTCACAGCCCAGAAAGCCAAACATGTCCTGGGCTGCATCCAAAGGAGCATGGCCAGCAGGGCAAGGGAGGGGATTCTGCCCCTCTGCTCTGCTCTGGTGAGATCCCACCTGGATACTGCATCCAGCTTTGGGGTCCACAGCAGTAGGGACATGGACCTGTTGGAGCAAGTCCAGAGGAGGGCCACCAAGCTGAATAGAGGGATGAGACACCTCTCCATGAGGAAAGGCTGAGAGAATTGAGATTATTCCTCTTGGAAAAGAGAAGGCTTTGGGGTAATGGAATTGTTCCAGTACCTGAAGAGACCTTACAGGATAGATAGAGCAAGACTATTTACAAGGACATGTTGTGACAGGGCAAGAGGAAATGGGCTCAAACTGAAATAGAGTAGGTTTAAGTTAGATATTTTGAGAAAAATCTTTTCTGTGAGTGTGGTGAGGCAGTGGAACAGGTTGAACAGGGAAGCTGGGGATGCCCTGTCCCTCGAGGTATTAAAGGCCAGGTTAGACAGGCTCTGTGCAACCTGATTTATTTGAAGAAGTCCCTGCCCATGGCAGAGGAGTTGAAACAAGATAATTTTAAAGGTCCTCTTCCAACTCAAACCATTCTATGATTCTATGATCCTTTGTGTCTGTGAATAAGGAAATATAAGTAGAGAAATACAGCAATATAGGAAATCTTGGTACTTTTCTGCATTATTATAATGAGGCATTTTAAGGGCTATAAGACTGTGCAGAAAGATTGTAGAAGCTTATCACTTCCTATTACAATTGCATAGAAATTAATAAACCTGTAATCATGGTTATGCTATTCAGAAAAAATTATGAACATTTAATTTCTTCCTCAGCCTGACGGAAGAAGAAGAAGAAGACTGAGTAATGAAAAATTTGAATATTTTTCATGCAAAATTACTTTCTGATAAAGCTGTAGCAATACAGATGCAGAAAAGTTGGTTATAACTCAGATCCTGCAGATAAAAAGGGCAGGTTTTTGCAAGTGAAAATGCCATGCACTATGATAATGGCAACACTACAAGGTGCCCCATGAGTTTCTCTTCAGTTTGGCACAATCATTCCCTCTCAAAAGGATCCTGAATGCTATTCCTGGAATAACTCCCAACCTGGAAGGGTCCATCCTCCCCTGCCATTTAGTTCCATCTCATGTCCCCAGAGTTTCCAATCACAACCCAGACAGGGACACCACTCTTCATGGCACCTAACCCAAAACTCCTGCATGTGTAGCACACAATCCACCATCATTTGGCTGGTCTAGCTATGCCATGGTATCCCACCACCAAAATAACAGGTGCCACCTGATTGACATACAGTGCTATTATCCATCAGTATCTCAAAACAGAAGAGGATAAAAATCTGGTCCAGACAGCTGAGACCAGCAGTCTTGCTTATGGTTCTTCCAGTGCATCTTCACCTCATGCAAGGACAATCTTTGGAGCTGAGGCTGAAATGTAAATCAAGCTATATTAGAACAAGCTCTTTCCAATATTCCTACCTCCATCACAGATTTTTTTTTCCAGTTTGATTTCTATGGCCTAGAAATGCGTGGTAATTGAGAGACTTATCTTCTTACTTGTGCAGAGCTTGGGAGGCAGGAGGAGGCAAGCAGGAGCCTTGGTGTGATGAGAGAGCCTGGGCACACAGGCTGGGCTATATTTTATTGTCAAACACAAAATTTCCATCATGGGCAATCACACGATTTCCATTCAGAGAATGATGGAATAAGTCCATCCATGATGGCGGATTATGTCATCTAACCTCACAACGCAAGTAACAGGATTGTCTGCAGCACATCCCTTCCATGGATGCAGGCATCTTGCATGACACTGATTTAGAAGTATCTAAAGAGGTTTTAAACAAACCTTTAAATTGCATCAGTAAAAATTTCAGGGCTACTTTTCCCCTTTATATTTTCATGCATTCCCTTGTGGAATTCAGGTGTTCAAAAAAAGTGATTACTGCACACTTAATTTGACAATTTCCATTAATCAAAATGAGCTTACTCCAAGCATTTTGGCTGTAGCTGACTGACACTCACCTATATCCTCTACTGGTCCTAGTGATGTAAATGTAACTTACAGTTAATATGCAATTGAAATGCAGACTCTGCCAAAATATTCATAGAGAAAACTTTTTTTCTAAAGTTTGGAGATTTCTTTTGGTTTGTTTTTTTTTTGTTTGTTTGTTGTTTTTGTTTGTTTTTGTTGGTTGTTTTTGTTGTTTTCATCTTGCTTTTGCTTTTGTTTTTGTTTGTTTTGGGGGATTTTTTGGTTTGGTGGTTTTTAAGTAGCATTTCATAGATCAAAAATTCAAAAAGCCTGGCATACCCTGTGATTTGGACTCCAAAGTTTCACTACTTTAGGGAGATTGGAAGCCAGGAATTAGAAAGCCAAGTTTAATCATATGTTCTTTGTTACTTTCAATTGATCTGTGATGTCACTTGGGATGTATACATTGATTACCCTTGAAGTCCTGTTTTCTTGAGCAGCCCTATATGAAATTCAAAATAATCAATGTTCATATTAAATTATTTCAGCAGAACTGGAGAGGCTGGAATTTGTTTTATGAAGTACCAGATTTTCTTCTTTTTGGCATCACCTGTTATTCCTTTTAGCATTATTTTTCTGTATTATTATTTCTCTCACTGCAGGGAAACATGCCTTCCTGTGATTTTTCTTTTAGCCTCCTTCTCAAAGAGGAATCATGCAATTTGCCTGGCTCTTCCCTCCAGCTACTCCCTGACGTATCCATATTTTTCCTTATGTACACATTCATTCCTCTATTTTGCCAGATGCTATTCTATAGCTGTATGACCTTCAGCCCAGGCTTTCAACAGGGCTGTCTTGCTCTAGCTGAAATATCTGTCAAGGATTAATGTGGAGGAAGACACCTAGCTGAGACTGAGGGGGTACAAAAATAGCTACTTTAGCTGAGATCAGCCATAGGAACTAATTTCTACTTGGTGCAAAAGGTGATCGAAGAAGAATTAGGCTACACCATACCTCAGTGTTTTTCTGGGTGTGAGAAGCATAGGCTTCTGCAGCCTGATTGCAGAATAAAAGCATTATGGGCTGCTACTCTGGGATTGTGTGCTCAAACTTTTAAAGAGCTCCCTCATTTACCCTGAAACTCCTGGGTAATGGCTTAATTACAGGAAAACATTCTAAAGAGAAACCTGATAACAGAGGTTTCTATTATCTAATACAACAAGGACCAGTGGAGGGAAGGTTTATTACTATGCTTTTATCCTGTTATTAGGAATATGGTAGAATTGTCCATAGTGATCCAGATTAAACAGAAGTACTTGCTTAACATCTCTAGTTGTTATTTGATGCAATATAGACAATTAATTCCTCACCTCTGATGATAACAATACTAATCAAATATTGTAATAAGCTGAAACAGGAAATGCTACACAATTTTAAATAGTAGACACAAAGAATTTCCATTTAGGAGCTTTAAAAATGCTTAAGAACTATCTCAGCAATTTATGTTGACTTAAAATATTCTTTAGAAATTTGTAAGATCACCTTGTTTTGAAATTTAAAACAAGTAAATTGAACAACAGTCTGTCCCAGGCTTGTCAATCTGACACTGCTCTGAATTACATAAAGATCATGTTAGTCTGATAATAAAAAAAAACTGAAAGAGTAGAACAAATAAAAAAAAATCCAGAAAATAGGTGTTTTATAAGTTCAGTACAGACAAATAAAACTGATGGAATATGCCCAGAACTTTGTAAGTCATTTTAATAGGGGCAAAATGATGTCTTGATAAGTAGAAAAAGATTGGAGGCATAAAGTCTAGAGGAAATAACATAACCACACTTGCACAACTGAGAACATGAGTTGCAGATGTGTCCTGAAATGAGCTTAGAGGTGATGACTGATACTCAGCTGGAAAAAAGGATTAATGCAGTCTTCAAACGTTTAAACAACAAAGTCCATTGTTGGAGTTTCTGTACTTATTACTGTGGTAACTTGCTACTGAAACACCACCAGCTCAAGAAAGATGTTGACAAAGTAGGAAATTACTGGAGAAAATACTGGAGGAATAAAGAAGGACAGAGAAAGAATGTTTTAGGGAAATGTGTAAGTCTTTGATTCAGTTGACAAGTATGTCTTCAACTTGGGTTTCATATCTAAACCTGATGGCTCATATACTTCACCTTAAGAGAAAAGACAATAATGATCGATAGGGGTGAGCTAGTTGGAAGTTTTGGTGAATTTTCTATCGCCAGAGTATTTGTTTTTCAAGGCTGAAAGTTCTCAGCAATATTTGATGGCTTAGTGCCTATAAAAGCTGCAGTTCCCAGCCATATTAACCTTAGGAGAACAAGGACATTGAGTGATTTCTGAGAGGTAGGAATATTCCTTTTCTTACAGCAAATACTACTTGGTTCATGGCGACAGAGGTCACTGGTTTTCTGCAGAGATTCTGTCTCCATCACAACTCCTATGTCTCTAATTCTTTCACATAGACTCTGTTTAAAAACAATAAGGCCTTGTGGAGCCATGCTGGCAGGGATACCTCCTGGTACTCCTATACACATCCCTGGATTTCCCTATATAGTCGTTAATCCAAATCTGCATGGAATTGCTTAGTCTAAAAAATACTGCAGACAATGAATGAGCACATTTCAAACCTCTGTGAAATAATGGCCACAATCACAATAAAAATACATAAAAATGCATTAATGGAATAAATTCCAAGCCCTTTTACAATTCTAGCATATTTAAACTGCTACTTTTCAAGGGTACTGAAGGGGTGGGTCTATTCTTCATGCTGAAGATTAACATACTTCAGCATTTTCAGTTTCCTTTGTGAGTCTTAAATATATTGTTCTTGATGCACATAGGTGAAACAAGTATGTGTAAATTTCTACCTGCATGCTACCAAACCACATTTGAAATCATGACCTCAAAGCTCTTGGCGAGATAAAAAGGCGCCACAATTTATTAACAGGAACATATACACCATGTTTTATAAGAAATGTAAAGAGAAGGGAAGGATAAAAGCTAATTTTTTCCAGACTTAAACTCTTACTCTGTTTTTGGAGAGGTCAGGGAAACTTCATCTTGGTAAAAGATAAGCAGTGATGTTACACTGAGTGCTCTGTGTTCAGTCATGTATAAAACCTAACCACACCTTTGAATTAATTTGCAGCATTTTCTTATTAGTCCTATCTCCTTTCTAAGGCACAGATTCAGCTTTTAGATTCAAAGTGCCAATATACTGGAGGGTTATAGTCAGATCTTTATCAATACCACTAAGAGGGATAGATATGTGAGTATCTCAAACATGGCCCATGCTTGGACTCATCTCATGAATATTGCAGACACACATTATTCTGCTCAGGGAAACAGAAAATGTAATTGCTGATTGTTCATGAAAGGTTTATTTAACTGGAATTTGCATTTCTTTAAGTGACACTCCCAGACAGAGAATGTCTAAATTCTCATTAAAGCACATTTTATTAACAATTAGTTAGTCCATATTAATTAATTTGTCAAAGACAATTTCTTTCCCTTCATTCCATCCTTTTTGTATAATAGCTTGTCTATATAAACATGGTTTTCTCTGCTGTACTGAAAAGTGGCTCTTTGAAGACAGGCAAAGAATAAATTTTTTAAAAATCCAGGGTGTATTCACTAATGCCAAGCCAGCCTTGTTAATACCAGTCTGAATGGAGAAAATCTAGCATGAGGAAATGGATTACCCCGATTTTAGACTCTGTGTGGCCTCAAATTAAAATGCCTGAAACAGGGCCATTCTTCTCACTATGTACACATGCCTGCTGCAGTAAGCACTTCTGCAGCAAACATACATCAGAGAAAATGAGATCCCATACTGAACCATTTTACATTACAACATAATGTGCAAAACCAGGAAGAGGCAAGGAGAATTATTCCAGTAAGAAATACTGCAAATGATTTTCACATCAAAGTCCAAGTTTTCCTGATCACAGAACATCTTCATGTTCTTAGCTCATTCCTGTGAATCAACATCTTTCCTTTTTAGGATGGCAAAGAGCAATGCAGGATTCCTAATATCCATTTTGAATAAACTTTTTTTCAACTAAAGACAGGTGGGTTATTAACCCAAGTATTGTTTTTATAACTAAAAAGAAATCAAGTAGAATGGACAATCTAGAAACACCAAACACTGAAGGCCTGAACCTTTCTAGCTCTGCCAGAAACTCAGGAAGATGACTATATTATTCAGAATATAGAGGATCATAAGCAAACTCCCTTTTCGCCTGTACTTGCCAGGTAAAACTTCACAGGGTGCTAACAGGCAGGAGTTGAAGCCTTTGGCATGTGGGAACAAAAGCTCTCCTAGCCTTGCCCTGGTGCTACATCAGCACAAGTGGGATATGCACTGGAAACACACAGGTGGACTTCTAGTCCTTCCTGCTCCTTCCCTTCAGCTGCAAGGCAGCAAGGAAGGATGGAGAAGTTTGCTGGCTTGGCAGTGACATAACTGCTCCTCAATGACACCATCTCAATGACAATGACACCATCTATAGGGGAACACAGTATTCTTCAGTTATCATGACTAACTTTTTATTTCCCATATCTTTCCAGGGGAATCCTGAGAAGAACAATTCCTAGTTTAAGGGACAAAGCTGGGCTGAGAACTGCAGGATTTGGTTAGGATAACTGGGAATGAGATAAGCTCTGTGAAAATTGTTTTTAAATTATCATTTACTGGGATGCAAGATAGGCTTTTTCTCCTCCTTTCTCTTTTCCCACTTATTTTTTTGGACACTTGATAATTACTTAAGTGAAGGAATACAAAATACCCATTTGTGGTTTTCAGACTGCCAACATAATAAATGTTCAGAGTTTTATTTTTAATCTTTAACAATAGAAAACAGATGGCATGAGTAATTCTCCAGCTTCCTGTGTGCTATCAGTATTCTCAAAATGCTATGGACATTCTTGGTATTAACACAATCTCACAGCCAGGGGAAGGGGAATACCATGGCAGCTGGGCTGGTATTTTCGTTACAGTGCAGTGGCCATTTGTGCATGCACAGAAACAGGGAGAGGAGGACTCATCCATGTTGTTGGTGCCCCCTGAGGGCACCTTCTCCATCCTCCTGCTCAAAGTAGGACCTGTTAAAGTTGGTTGACCAGGGCCACAAACAACCAAGTCCTGAATGTCTCCAAGGATGGAGACCTCTCCAAGGATGGAGACTGTCTGCGTCACTCTCCCTCAGTACTTGGCCACCCCCGTACAGAAAATATTTCTTGGAGACTAATGGGAATTTCCATTAATACAGGACCCACATCTCCTTCTCAGTATTGACTCTCACAGATATTTTGGGTCACCTTTAGGGAGCCTCTGACACCTAGAGACCTGATACTTCATCTCGTCCAGAAGGAAAATGTGAGAGACATAGCACAGCTAGGGAAAAGTCTGCTTGATTCAAGTCTATTCTCCTTCCTGGGAAGTGTTGAGCCACTCTTCTGTAACTCACTTCTCCTAATTTCAGTGGTTTAATGTGGGCTTTTTATTGTTGTTATTTAGTTGGTTTTGGTTTTTGTTTTTGTCTTTTTTTCTTGTTTCCAGCTCCTCATACTTTCTAGACCTAGTTATTCCCATTGCTTATCAGTGGTTTGGTTAGGTTTGAAGCTGAAAATTACTCAAAAGCCTGAAGTTAGTACTTTTCTCCTTTTGGACACAAGTGAAACAGTGACAATTCCTGACTCCATCTGCATGGCAGCGCAGCTTTTGTACTTAGATAGAGCTCCTTATTTCATGGAACTTTGTGCTTTGTGCAGAAGACAAAATTAGTTCAATCAAAGGGAAGGTCACCTAACAAGTTTAAAGGTGTTTGCTGTCCTCCTTAGTGCACCTTGAATGCAGGGGCCTGTAGGCTTAAAATTAATTATAGAAATTATTATGATAGCCAACATGAACTGGAATTAGAGCCTGAGCAAGGGATTTCTTTTTTTCTATACACAATTCATTTCATAATTTTTTTCTATACAAATGTGATGTGAACTTGGCCTTTACCAACCACGGGCAGTATTTCTTGCTCCTTCTCTTGGAAAGTGCAGAACATGTTGCTCCAAGTTTGAAAATTTAGGTATAAATTTATTTTGAGAGGAAATAGGTCTTATATTTTGAGTCTTGATTTTATTTTCTTGCGTGTCACTGAGCAACTTTCTTTTGCTTTTGATATAAGCGCTGTCTTATGTATCAGTAATCTTAAATGATCAGGCTTGCTGTGGTTTTGTTCAAAACACTTAAGGATAGAAGTAGATACGTAGTATATTTCCTACTTTAGTGATTTCCATTTCAAAAGACACATTGCCTGAAAAGCCACATCAATTTTCACTCAAAATACACTCTAGTAAAGGTATATGCTTTGAATTCTTTTAACTCATGACTACAAAAAATTCATCCTTGTACTCTTACATGTCATTTCTGCCACTTGTTTCCTGTGTTTTCATTCCATAATAGCTTTTGTTTTCCCTGTTGCTTCCCTCTAGCAATTTATTTTTTTTATCCTTAAGTGCATCCAAATATCTGATCACAAAACTCAAATAGCAGCTCTGCCAATTAGAGGGAAACAACTTTGATATGCCTGATCACAGATGAAACAAAAACAAATGTGGGTACTTACAAGAAAGGGTCTCAAGCAGAAAGTCAAAGAGCCAAGAAAACAATCTTTTGGTCATGAAATGACAAATTTAGAAGAATAAAGAAATCACATCCTATGAAGGCAACATAAAATAAAATAAAATAAACAAATATAATTAAATGGAGCAAAATTTATAGGCAAAATAAAGTAATTAGTTTTTAATTCAGGAAAGTTCTTCCTAAAGGACGCTTACATAGGGGGTTGATGTATAATACTAAATTGTAAAATTGTCAGTGGCAATGGACATCTGGCAATATATGCTCAGTATATGTCAAAATAAATTAGTTGAAAAGTATGATTTGGAAAGAAAAAATTAGATTGTTAACAAAATTAAGCAGCAAATCAATGAATAATGATTAAAATATTTAATTTCTTTTTTTTTCCTTTTCTATGTTATCCTTTGATAATGTTTCAAAATAAGTGGATTAAAAATACATTTATTGAATATTTTATAAAAGTAAAATAATCTCACAATAATTTCTTATCACCAATGTGCTATAGACAAGGTCTCATACCAAAGACATTTTAAGCTAAGTCTCTATGGATTTTAACGGTGATGGAATTCCTAAACTCCCTTGAACAGACATTCCCAGTCTGGGGCACATGTCACCAGTAGGAAGTTTGTTCAGTTTCCTAATCCTAATGCTCCTACCTGACACAGACAATAAAACGCAAGAATTGCTGTCCAAGTGTCCTTGTTGAGTCTTTGTTCCATTTTCACCAAAATTAATATATGGTAAATTCCAGGAATGAAACCAAGGTTAAAAATTAAGATGTGAAATTGAAATTATACATAAATGGATAGGAAAACTGGGCACTGTTTAATTCAGAGAAGGAAGAGGAGGAGAGCAAAAAAGATCCTCCAGAGGATCTTTCCTTTCCATGTTAAGGCAAAAAGGACCCTTCACAACCACAGATTTTTCACATATTCCTAGCACAACACATCAAAACTTACTAGAAAAGCAAATTCTATTTAGTGCCTTGACACATCTTGACAGGAGTCAGAAATATTAATCCTTCTTCTATTTGTAAAGTAAATAAATTGTCCACATGTTCATTTAACTCCACACAAAATTCATCAGATCTTGAAAACTGAACAGTTCTGGATGCAGATTTTGGCTGAGATTTCCCAGATGCCATAAGCAGAGGCCATGAGTTGTGTCTGAATGCTTGGCAAATGCCAGGCCACAGGAATCAAATGGGTGGAAAGGCTTCTTTTGGCCCAGTCACAGCAGCTGATTTGACAGATGGAAATACTTTGTTTTGAGAGGGGCCTTGTGACATATTCAGTTTTGACAACTGCCAGAGGCAGAACTGGGTGATCTGACCCAGGCTGTCAACTTCCAGCTTTTTATCGACACCACTGGGTGAAAAATGGGACATGTGAGCAAAGTACAGACATTCTGGGAGATTCAAGGTAGACCAATTAATGATATCTGAATTTCTGACTTTTCATATGATATTAGGTATTTCAAAATCATAATTTTTATAGAATGCTTAAAAATATTTTTTTTCTCATTAGATATCTCAAATTTTTACTACCCAAGCTGTCAATTTGTCAGGTACTTGGTGATCACAGTGACAATTCACAGCTTTTGGGCAGAGACTAATTTGTTTCACGTTGATATGAACTGGGAATAATTTCTCTGATGCCAACAGAATGACAGCAAGACAGCACAAGTAACTGGAACCGGGTTCTCTGTCTGCAATGACTCTGTGACTTGATGACAGAAACCAAATAATATATACTCAGATTCCCGAAAGTATTGTTATAAACAATTGTCAAATTAGTTTAAAGCAGATTCTAGAAGCTAAGATTAACAAATTGTCTCCATCCATGTTTTATTGTATAGGGGATAAATATTTAAATGAAAGAAAAATATCTTTTAAAATGTGAATACTTTTCTGCAGTTAAAGAAAATTCACATTACCCATCATAATGGAGAGCAATACAAATTCAAATTGAGATTTATGTCCTCTGGTTTTGTGGCTTTTATGTTATTTCTTGCATGTGTTTTATATACAATAATTGCTTTGCAGAGGTACCTAGGTAAATGCTACAGAAGGGTCTGTGATGCTCTCTTCCACCCCCTCCTCCCCCATCCCCACTCACCCCTCTGCTGGCTCCTGCTCTCTCAGTTCACCCAAATGAAGTAACTTTCTGATACTGCTCAAGGGATTTGCTTAAGGCTGCAAGAGCTTCTTGGAAGAGCACACAGGGCTTCTTGGAAAGCAGCTGACTCCACTCTGAAGCTAAAAAGAAGCACTTACCTAGCTTCTCGTGCTGGCGGAGATGAGAGTGGAAATTTTTGTCTGTAAAGAGAAGATGGATAATGCTAAATTTCATGTATGATTTTCATCTCAGTGATTTGTGAAAAAGCCTTATTCCATGTTTCCTCCAGAGCAAAAAAACTGAAATGAACATACTTTGTCCAAGTTATCAACATAAATGTTAGAAATGCAGCTATCTGTATTATTTGTCCTGTCTCCTATCCACCAGACTGCACCATTTCATGTCTGTCATAAAATTTTACAGAACTAAACTAAGAGTGAACCCTTCATGCAAGGCTAAAAGTCCCCTGAATGTGTACAAACAGCAAAAGGACAGCAACAGGTCACCTCACCTCCAGGCAGGTGGCTTTGGAGATCTTACCTTCATACTAGTCTGTTAGGAACACATTCACAAGCATTAGGAATATTTCATAAATAATTATTCCTTTGTTTTTCAGGCTGTTCTTAAACTTCCAAATAATTAGGGGGGGAGCAGGAGCAACTAAGGGAGGTGGAGCTGGTCTGGGAAGAGGGGAATCCAGCAGATCGTGCAGAGGTCTCAGCAGAGAAGCAATATAGGCAACTGTGCTTGAGGCTCTTCTTGGATTTTAGGGGCACATTATACGAATGTAATTATAATGGCCTGAGAGTAAGCAGCTGCAATATATTTTTGCAAGGTAGTAAGGGGAAGAAATCCATTCTAATATTTAAAAGCTCTTATTAATTGTCACTTTTCACTGATCACTTTTGGTGGTAAATAGGTATAACTTTTACTGCTGTCCCTGCTCTAGGTTTCATGTGTGTGTGTAGGATAGACTACAGATGGAGAGGATGGAAAGCTCAGTATCACCCTGAATGCCGTGGTTTTCTGAGAGTGTGCATGCTGAAATACAACAGTAAGTAACACGCTGAGAATCAGGGTGTCACTAAATCAGATCTCCAACTATGCTCCATAACCAGCCAAGTCAACAGAAGAGGGATCCAAAAACCAGGAAAGTTTAGGAAAAACTATGTCGGGAGTTTTCATTTAGGTTGAGAATTTCGGCAGAACCGTATGAAACTGACCTCAAGAGCTTATCCTAGAGCAGCAGGCAGCCAAATCCAATACTGTAAGGCTGCCAGCTCTGTTCTAGAATGGATCCATGTCCTGATCACTTTCTACCATTGTATTCCATGAGGATTTTGTTTGTCATAAGTTTCCACTAAAACCAGCCATCAAAGCCTGTCCTCCACCCATAACCAAACCTCCTGCGCAATCCTAGGAAGTCCATCAGTTCCCAGAAACTCCAGATTCCCTGCAAGCATGCCATGGATCTGGTCCAGGGAAGCATCACTGAGCATCATGTGTGGAAGAGCTAGGTTGTACATTGCCAGGAAATGGGACCCCACAGTACCTGTGCAAGGGCAATTCCCAGCTGCTCCCCTGAGGCAGAGGTGGACATGCCTGAGGTTCTGTATTTCAGTGAAACCTAACTTACAGAAAACACCACTATAAATTAGTCATGTTAATGTTAATGCCCTGGAATAGAATACATGTAAAGTATGCAAGAGACACAAAAAAAAATCTTCCAGAAAAAAAATTCTCACTAAAACAAGTCAGATTCCTTATATGAGGTCTTCACAACTCTCACACAAACAGCAGCTTCTTTGTTCCCTTTTGTTTTACTGACTTATTGCTGGAATGAACCAGAGTGTTTTAGAATCGCTTTCTATTGTCAATACATGATAATCTCACACCATCAAGCATAGCTACCTTTCACTGTTTACCAGTGGTGGTGAATTTAGCATGTTGACCTTCAGAGAAAAAACAGATCAGGGTTTAAGGTCAGTGATGAAATTGATAGTAATCAATATAAGTTTTAAAAGCAAATTAATTGGAGAAATAGGTATAATTACTGACAAATGCATAGATCACTTAAATTGTTTCAGTCAGTCATTTTATTGATTTTAAAAGACAGAGGAAAAGAAGTTGAAGGCAAAATGAGGCTGCACATTAATAGCAAGCCAAATGCAGCTGGACTTATAAACAAAGCTGCCAAAAGCACTGGAGGCCCCTGTTTTAATTGCATGAATATCCAAATAGTCATGTTTGGCATAAAGCATTTAAGAAGTATCCTCAAAAGTCTACTTTTGGAGAAGAGGCAGAAATTATAAGTCTGGGCTTTATTCACAACAGATTAGTCACACGAGTGTTGCATCATTTTGCTTCAGACAAAGACTGAGCAAGTGGGGAGAGAAGCTCATGCATTGGCTTTTGGATGAAATTTGAATGCATGAAGGGGTAATTTGCTAAGTTATAGAGGAGTCAAAAATGTAAAACAACAGGGTTTGAAATAGCTACAGCATTTGCCTTTTTTGGTCTGCGAGGCTACTGAGCCACATTTGACACGTAAGCATCTTTGATAAGGTCAAGCAAATTTTGCCCAAACAAACTCAAACTAGAATGAGAAAAGGTAAATTTTACCCACTGAAATCATAGGGTTTTGGTCAGTTTGGCTCCATTAAGGAGGCAAAAGTGCAGTGAAAGTTTTGATTTGGAGAATATAAAGATGAAGCAAGTTTTGAAGGTATGCAGTTCTAGCTGTCTACATCTTGAGTTTACACAACAAACACATTAAACAAATTCTGTTTTGTGAAACTGACATTTTGGCCAAAAAAAAAATTAAAAGCAGCTTCTTTTGCTGGATGGTGTATGTGAAACTGAGGAAAAGCCACAACGTGGAATAAAGGGGAAAATAGAAAGGGAAGGATGAGGGCTGTTACATTTGTAGAGCCCTGGAAGGAAAATTGGAAAATAATATCCTGAGGAGTTGGTCAGACCCAAATTCTCCTGTCTGTATACACAAAGTGTCATGGAATGGTTTGGGTTGGAAAGAATCCTGAAGATGATCTAGCTCCAACCCCCACATGGGCAGGGACACCTTCCACTAGACCAGGTGGCTCCATCCAAATTTGCCTTTAACATTTCCAGGGATGTGACATCCACAGCTTCTCTGGGCAACCTGTTCCCATGCCTCACCACCCTCACAGTAAAGAATTTCCTCCTAATATCCAATCTAAACCTACACTCTTGTCAATTTAACTCCTTGTCCCATCCCTACATGCCCTTGTGAAAAGTCCCTCTCCTGCTCTCTTGCAGACCGCGCTTAGGTACTGAAAGGCTGTTCTAGGATCTTAGAGCCTTCCCCTCTCCAGGCTAAAAAACCTCACCTTTCTCAGCCTTTCTTCATAGGAGAGCCAGAGAAAGGGATAGTGGGAATTATAAAATCACAGCACCTGGAAAGCTGGTAAAACCCACTTAGTGCAGGCTAAAGCTAAAAGTAGCTGGGGTAGCAGATATTGTTTATTTGTAATAGAACATCATATTTCCATATGATTCAGAGCTCTCAAGATACATTGGAATCTATAACATTGTTGTAATACTTCCAGGCATCCTTTTCTCCATTTTGTTAAATTCACTAGACTGAAGCTGTGGTCTTGAAACTCTTCAGGCCAGGGACAACATTTGCCAATTAATTTAGTGAAATACAGTCCAGACTGTGGCTTTTGGAGGACTGCTCATACTAAAACAGTGATGCAAGAAGAGTAAACAAATCTATTATCAGTTCTGCCTTCCTTCTACAAGTTTTTAAAAATCCTATTCTTTTCAATCGCTGTTGACAAAAATTCCTAATGCAATGGTAGACTTTGGAAAAGTGAATTATGCCTTGTTGCTTTGTGCAAGCTTTGGCCATATTTCTCTTACCAATTCCAATTTGTTTCATTACTTCATTCATCTGAGCTCCAGGAGAAAATTCCAGTTGGTAATTTTGACCCTAATTATCACAGACTGTTAATATTTGGAAATGAAATTACAAAAGTAATTGTCAAGTTCTAAATTCCTGTAAATTACTTTCCTTCACCCTCAAATACACTACTCTGCTCTTCAGCTTGCTATGATAACACTTAATGTTGGTTGGCTTGTTGAAATCTGGTGTAATTATAACAACACTTTCTGATGGCTGGTTTAGTGACTGCTTATGTTAGATGCAAACTTTCTCTGATTCAAGAAGATGTATCAGCAAAATGCTGTAACATTCAAAAAGCTTATGAATGCATAATTCAGTACATGTCCTTTGGTGGGGTGAAAAGGAGAGGAAAAAGTTTATCTCAGATAAAGATTAAAAAATACTGCGTTTTTTGAAAATCCTGTTTCATTTTCTGCAACGTGACAACGTACTGAATAAAAAGTGAAGCCCCATTTGTTGTGTCAAAAAAACACCAGCTAACTTTTATGGTAGCTACTGTTGACCAAAGGTATTAGAGTCTTAGAAGCTCATGAAGTACAGAAGCTTAGTGAAAAAAGTTGTTATATATATAATATACCAAAAAGATACTATTAACAGCAACTGTGAGGAAAGAAGATGCTAGATAAAGTGCAGTAATTGGGATTTTTCATAACTGCACATCTAACTAACTACATTCTCTACCTGTGCAATTCTGAATAACAGCGTGATTCTGAATAGAAAAACAACCTGCTCTGCCTCTTCTGGGTGGATGAAGAAAGTTGTCATATTAGTTGTAGAGATACAACACTCATGTTACAGATAAGCCCTCGAGATAAACTAGTTCTCCTTAGCTCACATTTAGTGATGATCAATAGCCTCTCATTTTACATTTCAAATATTAAAATACTTGAACCATCCCTTTTGGAACCTGTAATAACAAACCAGGGAAATGACTGTATTTCAAACATACTTTAACTGGGTTTTAAAGCATCCACACTCAAATAAGCAGTGCTGTTGAGACTTACCTTCTGTCTGTAATTCATGCTTAAGTCCTGGTCTCAGCTGTGCAATTGAGCGATTTCATCATGTGGACAAATAGATTGGTTTTTTTGAAGAATCCTTTTAAGACACATAAAATCGGAACTGAGCAGAGAGTTTGCAGAAGTGAAAATCATTATTTTTATTTTTCATTAGATCCATGCTGTAAATCTTTGGAGACTTTCCGCTTGTGCAGGAGTTAGTATTTCTAAGCCAGAAGTAATGAATTTAGAAAGACATCAAACTTAACCCTGGCTGGTGCTAATCTGAATTGTATCAAGAGATTATATGACTCTCTCAGATCTAAATACAAGGTAAATTGAAGTAAATTGCTTTCTGTTTTTATTCCTGTAAATTTTGTCTATAAAACATCTTCCCATATGAGAGGAAAATTTCTAGAGGTAGTGAAAGGAAAACAAGGAGGTTGTATGCTGTGAAATAGATTTCTGTAGCAGAGAAAAGTTATAACTAAAATCTCTATTGACCTTTGCTCTCACATTTCCCTAATTATCTACACCTCGTGCAGTTTTAGCTGCCTTTGAGACAGTTCATCCCAGGAGGGTTCCATATTGAGAATTTGTTCTGTTCTGGGAGGGGTGGATTGAGAGAGAGCGCAGGACTCTTTCTGTATCTCAATAAGGCCTAACAACCAGCAGCTTAATAAGATCACTGCTTCGATGAGACAGGATGAGAAAAGGCGTATGGACAACAAGTAAATTTTACATGACCTCAGTTGCAGGGCACCCTCAATTCATGTAGCCTGGGATGGTGGATTTTCTCACAGCTCACAACCCAGAGCAAATCCTCTCCATGGAGACTTCTTTTGCTCATTCCAGCAAATGAGCACAGATACATTGCAGGCTGCATTAATAACACACGGGCTTCTCAAGCCCTGACTATAAGGGTTGTCTGCTCAAGATTCTGGTAATTCCTTGAAGACAACGTCTTCCACAAAGCTTCCAATACACAGGTCCAGTCCAGGCTGGGTTCCTCAAGCCCTCCAACACCATTGCAGCAGCCATTACTCTGTTGTATCCTCTAAGCCCTCACCCTGAAACACTGCCTTGACATAATGCTATGGAAGCACTCACTACTCCATCAAGCTGCCACACCATGTGCCTGAGAGCATTCTCCAAACTCTTCTTGAACTCTGTCAGGCTTGATGCTGTAACCACTTCCCTGGGAAGCCTGTGTTCTACAGCATAATATGCTCAAATTAATCATGGAAGACATGATTAAATTCTTTATTGTTTATATTGCATAAACTATTAACTGTTACAAAATTAACAGTCAACAGTGCCAAATCCAGCCAGAGAGACCCTGGGTCTCTGGATAGCTAAGACAGATCATTAAATCTAGAAAGGAGTGAGTTTTCAGATGCGCTCCAGTTTTACGCGTCTTTCCCTTGATTGTTCTCTAATATTTTTAAACCATTTTCCTCAGACACCTAGCTCTTCTAATTTGGCAGATAGACTGCTAAACTGGGCTTTAAATTCAGTGTCAGTAATCATTAACACAATTAGCCACATATAATCTGTAGACCCAAAAGTCTTCTGCTGGAACTCATTTGAAAGCGGCCCAAAGTCAGTTACATCTCTGACATCTGACAGCAGCCAGCTGAATCATCTGTCCTTCTCCAAACTGCATTGTGCATACCTGCATGACATTTTATTTTCCAGTCCTCCTGCAAATTAGCAAAGGATTGTCAGTGTTTTTCAAAGGAGGAAGCTGACACAAGTTCTTTCCTGACCCAACAAGAAATATGCATAACTTCAACCCTAAATGATGCCTGGCTTTGGTTAGAAATGTCTCCTAAAAGTTAATTCATTTTTCATGTTTTTCTTTCTTGATATAATCCTTCAAGAGGTATGAGGGTTGGAGTTCTCTTTGCACTGTAAACACTAAATAATACAAAAGTCTGGTTCTTTTCTTCAAAATATCTTTCATACATATGCCTATCAAGCCTAGTAAAATATATGAATCACATACACTTTTCTATGGGAGAGGTATCTATTAGTTAGATGAAATATATCTAAGAGTTCTCCCTTGTTAAAAGACCTCAGATCAAGTTAAGAATATGTTGGAGCAATTAAAATGACACCAGCTAGTGAGAAGATCATTTAAAGCTGAAAAGCCTTAAAAATGTGCAAAGTGGAAAGCATTTATTAAAGTATTTTTCATAAGAAGAAAAAAGTATTTCACTGCCCTCAATTAGACCAGCCAAAAGGCTGAAGGGAAAAGAGAAATATCTTTCAGACTTGCTGTGGATGCAGGAAGGGCCAGCTAAATTAGCAGACTTGCTCATTTGGTGAGGGGCCGGAAGGCATCACAGAACTTCAAGAGCTCTTTGTTCAAATTCTGCTTCAAATTATAAATGAGATAATTTCCCTGCTAAATTGTCCTTGACTGACATTGCTTCTTTTTTTCTAAAGTTCACTTTTTTTTTTTCTTTAAAATGAATAAGATTGCACCAAATGGCAGGTATTTTCAAAAGTACTGGGAAGAAAATCTTAGGAGAGGTTTTGCACCTTTCAGCCTCTATCGAGTCATATGCTGTCAGTGCTGTCACCTACCTTATTTTAAAGGAAAAGAACAAAACATAAACCCAAACAACTGTGCAGCTCTTTCACCCTGGATTACAGCTGAAGGAAAGATATTTTTATTCAAATAGTCCATTTTCACAATCTTTCTCTCTTCATCTCCAACCACCTACTGTTACCTGTAGTTCAAAGAGTTTTTGTGGCAGACCCTTGTTAATGATCTGACAGCATATTATTGAAACACCACAATGCAATGGAAAGTATGGTGAAAATTTCCACAATATATTATTGCATCCAGCCATCACAACAGCTAAGTTAGAATAGAATAAAACCTTAAGGAATTCAAAAGCATTGAAAACAGGCTTGATAAGTTATGTTCTCTAATGTGAAGTAAGATTCCCTGTTGTGTTTTAACATTAGGTAGCATGATTCATCCCTTAGAGATATCTCTTATTTTTCAACCCATTTGTGCAATATTGAATTATTTGTATATCATCCAAAGCATGCCAACTTCTCTTACATTGTGCATGATGAGTTCTAAGAAACCATTTGTTCACCAACCAGATGTTTCCAGAATTCTCCGAGCTTAATGGCTCTTTCTTCTGCAACAGCCATCAGAGACCTTTCAAGAACCTTATCTTATCTCCCTGGCCACCGGCAGCCTTTTTTCTGAGGGTTTTTTTTTTCTTCCATCCTGTCACTTACTTTCCTTTTCTTTTATTTACTCTCCTCTTTCATGCATTTCTCTTTCCATGCGCTTGTCTTGGAACTTAAAGATGCTTAATCTAATTAATGGTTACACATTCTAATAGGTTATGATTGGATTTCATTATCAACCTCTATCAAGGCAATTGTAACATAAGTTTATGTGCATCATAGTGATATCCTTTCCAAAGCTGTGTTGAGTAAACAACTTTACATAACAGGTCTTCTGTCCATTCAGCTAAAGCCACTAAAACAAAGCAAGCAATTAAGAAGTAAAAATAAGTACTAAGTAGGATTACATCTCCCTCGTCTTGCATCCCCTAACCAAAGGCAATAAGACACTTCAAGAATGTGCCTGTGAAAAATAGCAAAACATCACAAATTGAAGGAGGTGGAGATAGAAGAGAATGTAATTCCTGATATCATTGTAGGAAACTCATGTATTACATAAGCAGGTATATATATTCTGAAATTTTATGTTTAGATCTTGATTCTGAAGCTGGTGGCTGTTCACTCATTATTTATATTAAACAGTATATAATGAGATTTTAAATAAAAACAAGCATTTTGAAATATTTTACCGGGTTTTGCTACCCTTCAACTTTCTACCAACTGTCAAGGTTGCAGTGTCACAGCACTTGGGAGATGTCTGGGTGAGAGCACTGCAGGACTGTTGGTTCCTCTGTATTTCACAAAAGCCAAGAGCAGGGGCAGGTCAAGGGTTCTTTTCTTCAGGGATGACAAACTGCCCTAGAACTAGCACATAATTCAAGTTAAGTGACCAGAGCTTACAAAAGAATCCATGCTGCTGATGAGCTTGCTGATATTGATCACCATAATGAACTGGATTTTCTAAATCACATTCACTAAATCAGAGTTATATACTAGTTACTGAACAGCTAATTCTGCTGAGAAGTAAATAATGCAATCATTTCCACTCAATGTGTCTAAGACTCTCAACTGAAAAAATTAATCCAAATAATTGTTAAATAACCCTGAGTCTTACTTGTGACATACTTCATTCTGAGACCAGCTTTTTGAAGAACAGATTTAAAAGCTCTTTTGCATATTTATCTGACTATTTCAATGACATATTTGCGTTGTAATTCAAAATAGAGTTTCGTTCCATGAAAATCAGAAAAAAAAGGGTGCCAGTCCTGTAATGATGTTTGAGCATACAGGTATTCTAGGACAGATACTTGAAACAAATTGAACTATTTAGATAATAAGTAGCATCCCTTTCTACTTTCAGAAATGTATGAGGTTGTGAATCCATTCCAGTCCTCCTCGAACATTTTTTATGTATGAGCAAGTTTGTGGAACTGGAAGTCTTCACTCAGCTTGAGATTACAATATACATTCATACTTAGTCCTTCATTGGTTTAAAACATGATTTTAAAAATTGGTGATATAAACTGTGCAGTTACCATAACAACTTCACAACATTTATCACAAGGCCTCTACCAAAGACTTTATGCTTGCACCATCACTGTGTCAAATGCAACATAAAGAATGAATGTTCAGTCTTTTGAAATATGTCAAGGCAACTTCCAAGTGGGTCAGTAAAGAAAAGTCATGTGACAGTGACTGCTCAAAAATTTGTCCATCCTTTCTTTTAGTAGTCATGCTCTGCTAAGGAATTTTTAATGGCAATCGTAATTTTATTATTACATTATTTAAGCAGCAAATATCCAAAATTTATTTCCGTTGCTGAGTCACAGCCTTTGTCGTATTTTCAAATCATAAGCAAAACTAGCTCTTAAGTCACTTAATTCTAAAACACAGTATTCTGCACCCTGGCCATTTGTTTGGAGGGTAAGAGGTTCCATTTGAGGAAATCCTCAAAGACCTACATCCAGGTGGAAGGTAACATTTAAATCCAGGGCTTCTCTGAATCAGAGGTGCAGTAATTGGTAAAAATGTTTCCCAAGTGAGAAGAGACCACAGAAATAGCTTCAGCCATCAGATCCTCAGAATATGTTAGGGACACTCCAGTCCCACTATAAGAACACCCAACCAGCAGGAAGGCTTCCAAAATGTGCACCGAGTCCATGAACAGATAAATGGAGAATTAATTGAAGAAAAACCGTGGTGTATTTAGTTCTTCAATCGAGGAAAGCAGTAAGAGCAGGAGAAGAGCTCTCATTTATGATGGAAGCATTGTACCAGAAAAGCAGAAAGGTGGCAACAGGAAGAGTCCTGCACTAAGAGCACTAGAACATGGTTTTCTTTTCTGGTGGTTATTTCTATCACATATGCATTGAACTCTCACATGCTCCCACAGCTAAGTCTTTCAGGAGGATGCACAATTGATGTAAGTGGTGAAGACACTGGTTAAGCCAGTGGGTTTGGAGCACATAAACAAAAACGTAAAGACATAAATGTAAAGACATAAATAGGATGGGATTTTGCTTTTTAAAACTTGCATTTTCCAGTAGCATTCTCAAATAGTGGGGATCTTTAAGGAAAAAAGACAGTTAGCCTTCTTATACTGCTAACTACAGTGACATCTTTATCACCCTTCTTCCTAGTTATTACTTCTCTGTTGTCTCATCCATTTAATGACATGTACATGAGCTTGTAAGGTCTGACTGTCTGTCACATACACATTAGTATGCATAGGCATTGGTACCAAATACTAAGAAAAGGATTCTTTGTTTCTGTGGGCTTCATTCTGTATTTGAAAAAAATTCTCTTTACAAGATGTACTAAGTGTTTAAATTTGGAATGACTGAGCCTTTAGAATATATTATCCCAATTTAAAAAATAACAAATAAAAATCAAGAACCGCCACTGCTCAGATATATTTCCTGATTTGAGGTAAAACAATTTTAATTCTCCAAGGAATTAAACACTTTGGTCTGCCAAACTGGCATCTGGGGTGAGGACTGAGGGGCTGATCTACCTTTGCCAACAAAAATATTAACAAGGATCTGGGCAATGGAAAAAATCCCCAGGCAGCTACACGAGCAGAGTGATCATTTCCTCTTGAACTTGCTCACAGTGACAATTTAAGCAGCTGAGTCTTGCTGACTCCAAAGTTAATGAAAGTCTTCTGTAACTACTCTCATACAAAATTCGGTCTCAGTGATATTTGAAGCTGCCAGGGTTGTTAGTCACAGCAGATTTCTCTGCTAAGGAATATGTGTAAAAGAGCAGCTATTCAATGCTAAATCGTATAATCTGCATTACTCTGATCACCTTTCCATCTCTTTGCATCTTTTCCCATTCTTCTGTTTAGTTTTATAGATTCTGAGGCTTAGTTTTCCCATAAATGCATGTTCATACTGTACTTTTTATCAAGGAAACCACTCTTTTTTTTCATGTGATCATTCTGCTGGTAGTGAAAATGGGTCTAAAATATAAAAAAAAGTCGACCTATATAGAAAAGCTTGATATGAAGTATTTGGACTGAACAAAATCTTCTTCAATTCAGTGTATGTGGAAAGGGAGAATATGCAAGCAAATTACTGACTCAACATGAGTATAACTCTGTGTACAGAGACTGAAAAAATAGGCTTAATTAACTAATTACATTTCTCCTTAAACTATTGATAAAGGTGTAACAGAACTCTCTTAAGTTTTGTGTATGTTCCTGTTTCAAAAGCACTGTGATTTCTCTTTTCTAATTGAACACACTTCATCAAATAATAAAAGCTCCAACAGAGTAAAATACCTAGAGGTGTATTCTTAAAGAAAAAGCTGATATAGAATGTGCTAAACAATATTCAGATCAAGCTAAATTTTTATGTCATCCATTTACAAACAGGGTATATATCCTCACATTTCACTCAGATCTTGTGCACAGTGAGGTGTGGAAGTAAACACACAAATATTAGTACTCTGGAGGTTCCACATTAATGTAGAAATGGTAAAAGTAGGGGTTAAAAAGGCCATTTCTCTTCTGATGTTTTTTAGTCAGTCCTTCCTTTTCAGAACAATAGTTATTGATCTTTTCCCTGCTTTTCTGCTTATCATCAATTTCTCCTGTAAAATTATTTCAAACCAAATATAGTAGTCACTCTTTCAGACATTCTTTCAAGCCACTGTTTCTCTCCATTGTCTTTTTATCTAAGCAGATTTGACCACGTGTTTGCTTCTGTACTAAACAGCAGTTTCAACTATTTACAGTGGCAGCACAAAACATTCTATGCAGAAGAAGCAAAGGAAAATCCAGTGGTGTAAATTTAGCTATCACTGCCAAATATTCAAACCCTTTTCTAAGCCATTTTCCTTAGCCTTCACCCTTGTTCACCTTGTACCCATCAAGCATTTCCCATTAGCTGACCCTTGGCAGAGGTGTTTTCGGTTGCCAATGCCACTGATATACAGTTACCACCACTAAAGCAAGGAAGGATGAATAGCAGGGTAAACAGACTTGTCGTGAAGATTGGTTACTAATGTACAGAAAGGAAAACATTGGAGTCATCTGCAACAAATACCTCCTTTCTTCAGGAAAGAAAGTTAGTGCAGGAATGTGTAAAAGTTGTCTTTGAGAATTCATTTTGTGTATAAAATCATAAAATTTTACTTACATTTGTACAATCCACCAGTTGCAAACACTCCTCTGGATATTTCAAAAGAGCCTTAATTTTTCAGTCATTAAAACACTTGGGATTTTTCAAAGCTGTTAAAATTATCTTCCACATGGTATTTCACAATAAATTTAGCTGCATAATGAATGTCATAATTCATTATGACATTCCTGTGCTGAGAACTATTAAAATGTGTAGTCAACTTTTTACAATGAATTGTTTAACCCATTTATGTAAAGTGTCTCAGCATTATCATCCTACTGACCTTAAAAGAACTCCTTTAGCCTGAAAATAATTCTGACTTCTTTTCTTCAGAATTAATGTGCACAAGCTGTGCACATTTTGGTTAGTGCTTGGGGCTTGACTACATGAAAATACACAGGGAGGGTATTATACAGCATTAAACAGCATTAAATCCCTCTAGGAATATTCTTATTCTGAATTTAAGTTGCTTTTTTACAGCTAACTTATCTCATTTCCAGAATAAACTGAAATAAGAGAAAGTAAGACAATTGAAAATAATGCACAATTAAGGCCACTTTATTGCTGCAAGTACAGAGAGATGTACAATTACATGATTCAGGTTACTGACAGAAATGTTCATTTCAATACATTTCTTTGAGTGTCCACCTGAAGACAAGCCCAGAGAGGTACCCAGGCTATTTACTCATCGTTGTACTAACCAGAATTTCTATTAATTATTTAATTAATTAAATTACTATTCGTTAATTAATTAATTAATTAATTAGCTTTGACAGAATACTTGCTTTTCTAAGGAGCTCCTCTATATGTAAACCAGAAAAAGAGCCATACAGGAACCTATTTTGACTACATGCTTCGCAAGTAAAGCCTGCTCCTGAACCTCTGCAAATACCTGTTTAGTTAGGAAAGATGATGGGAAGCAACAATTCACAGGTCTTTTAGATAAACTGGATGTATTCAGATCAATGGGACAACATAGAATTTTACTACAGAGCTGAACAAAAATGATCACTGTAATTAAAGTGCTGCTATTTGTAATTTTATTTTTTTAAGTGACAGATAGGTCAATGAGAGCTGGCAGAAGGCCAACTAAACATGCAGCTTTGAAAAACATGGAAAAAGGACCTGGAGAACTTTTGGCTGCTCAGCCTCCCCTCAGTCACTAGGAAGACACTGGAGCACAACCCATTCCATCAATTTCTGAGTCAACAAAGGACAAAAAGGCAATTTCAAGCAGTGAGCAGAAAGCCCTTTAGCAAGGGCACTTTGCACTGACCGAGGTGATTGAACAGCCACAGAACAGCCAGGGCTGGAGGGCACCTCTGGAACCATCAAGTCCAACACCCTTCTACAAAGCAAGTTGCCTGGGACCATGTGCAGACAGGTTTCCAGGTTCTCCAGGGATGGCCACAACCTCTGTGACAACCTCTTCCAGTGCTTGATCATCCCTATAGCAAAGGTCTTCACTCATGTTTAAGTGGAATTACCTATATTTCAAATGGTGCCCTTTGCCTCCTGTCCTGTCGCTGAATAGCACTGAGAGCTTAGCTTCGGTTCTTTGCTCCCCTCCATCAATAGCAAAAAGATTATCTTTTAAAAAAAAGGAAAAATACGTATATGAGGGTTGGAAAATGATGCATAATCTTGTTTACTATTTACAAATATTGTAACACTAATTTAAACATAGTGATTCATAGCAGAAGGTCACTTAGATCATATAAAAGGGACTCTGAGTTTTTTGCTGAAAGGAAAGGATTCAGTTTTGGTGTAAAATTAGAGCCCTCCTAATAGAAATTAGAAAAACAAAAAAGAAAAAAAGTTATTTTTATAAAAACTGAAACATCCCTTTAATTTTATTTTTAATATATAATATATTTCATGTGCTATCACTAGAAATCTCAAAGTTTCCAACTTGTTTCAAGGTGTTAATATTTACCTGACTTTTTTCTAGAAAAGATTATGGGATTTGAGGGCAGCAAGCATACTCAAAAATAAAAACTTAAATTTCTTTCCATCTTCCATAGAGGTTTGAGAATTTTTACAAGACTCTTTAGAGAACATAAGAAAAGCAGATTTAAATGAGGCTCGCAGCACCCTTGTGGGTAGAACTAAAATGGATTCTGGGACTGTCCATTACTCATTAGCTGGGTTAGGCATTTTCCCAGAAGCAAACAAGGAACAAGAGGTTCAAACCTGAATGTTCAGAGTGAACATTTTCAGCACTAGGAGCAAAGCATTAGAAACAAAGAGCATATTTTAGGTAAGTATTGTCTCTCACATTCTATTTTATTAGTTTCCTGTACTTCCTATTCCTTCATTTATCCGTAGTTAAGGAGGATTGGTCGGTTGTTTTTGTTTTTTTTCACCTAGACCTGTGCAGATAGTAACTATCCTGATCCTTCAGCTTTTTCTTAGATAACTTGCTAACTCAGTGTTGCTTCTATTTATTTGGCTCTTAATTATACTTTGAAAAGAAAAACCAGGGGTGATGTGAGGGGATGGAAGAACAACAAGGGAAAAGCTTTGTATATTAACTGCAATTAACTACAGTACAACTCAAAATGGCAGTTTATTGACAGATGGACAAATGTAATTGCAGGTCCCAAGGGCTGCAATTCAAATTAGATTTAACATTATAGTGGATGACAAGGAATTAATCTTATCAGTACAGGTGCTTGTGCTGTGTTTGCTGCTACATATGCCTCTTTTCATCTGGCTGGCTCTTGAATACATGAAGCTGCAAGAACATTTGCAGTGCAGCTGTCTGACAGAACAAAACAAAGAGGATAAAAAGAAGCAAAATGAAATTTCATCTTCCACATGGATAGATCATTCCAGGAGCCAGGACAGAGATGAAAAAAATCATCTGTGGGGGAAGCAGGTGAAAAGGTGTCCTTAGAAAGTACTCACTTCCATGCAGAAAGCTGGAAACACACTGCATTTGGCAGTACTCTTTGGTGGCTCCTGGAAGACAGGCACAAGCCTGAATGTACCAGTTTAGTGATGAAACAGAAGTTAATATCCAGGGACATGTGCTGGGGAGGAGACATTAGAGATATGCCAGCTGTTCAGAAGGAATGGGGGGAAAAGAAGCACAGTGGGGAGAGGGCACTAAGCTCCTGAGCCTTCCTGAGGAGAAGAGATAGAGATATGTCCAATAGAGACATATTTCCTGGACTGTCACTTATCTGTGGGCTTAGGAATCACTTCTGGTTTATTATTTTAAATTGAAACCTTTGACACTGACAGATGGGGTATGTAGGTGGGGAAAGGCAGGGCTAAAGAGGTCAGACACATACAGGGTGTAGACAGCTGATGAAAGACCTCACATGAGTCAATGAAGTCATTAAAATACTGGGAAGAGAAGATGGAAAAATGGTTCATGAGTAACAACTTGAGGTTTGCAAAAAGTTGCAACAATACTGTGGGATGTAAATATATCACATTAATGGACTGAAAAAAATATATAAAACAGTGCAAGTGCCTATTAAATACTCTGCAATTGCCCTGAATGTTGAGAAACTGCCACTCTGTTAAAGCAACAAAATATCATTAAACTAATTCAAAAGCTTTCAAAAGGCTTTCTTACATGTATACACACACTTGTGCATCATCAAATCACTCCATGTAAATATAATTTTGAAATTTCAATCCAGCTGGTGCCTTTATCTCTGAAGAGGGCTTTTTGTGGAGTTTGGTTGGGGGCTTATTTTTTTTGTGGCATCTGTCATTGCTTTTACAGTATTCTTTTAAACTAGACTCGTAATTCGAGACAAATTAATCTAGAATTCCCAGACTAAAATATGTGAAGGAACTGTAATTGTAGATAGTGTTGAGTGAGTAGTTCTCTCTGAAACACAGCCCAGCTGAGGTGTACCCAGCAAGGATCTGTGGAAGTTATCCCTTTTCCAAGGTGCTTGTCCAAGGTGTTTTATGTTTCAAAGTAAGGTCTTGTGGCTGTTCTGCAAACAAGGGGAGAAAAACAGAGACCTAGATATCAATGTTGGCAAGACATGGATGTTTTTCTTGTCTACAACATAGCCATAGCTGAATATCAATCCAACACTAGCTGCATGCATTATTTTTCAGTGGTTTTCCCTGCTCTAAGCCATGGATTTCTCATCAGTCTTTCAGGCTCACTTCCTATCTCTTTCACACTTCATTTTATGTGACATCGTTATAGAGTAACAAGTTCCAGCACTTAAATAGTTTCAATGCCTTTGTCTGGCTATAGCATGAATTACTGAGAAGGAAATGAGATTTGATGAAGAATTTTGACTGCAGAAGGCTTGTAAGTACTTCATGGATGCAGTTTACACAACTGTACTTAGAGCATTGCATGCACTCTGTTAAATGCCCTGAGAATTTTGAAAGGGCCAAACTGATTTTAGATGTCAAAAAGCCTTGAACAAGAGACCTTAAAGCTTCTTTAGTACAAATGATGCTACATCCTGCCCATATTCACTTGGAGTACAAGAAGCAGTGTTTTTCTAAAATGAGGTAGTCTGGGAATCATGTGCAATGTTGACTAAATCCTTCCACCTTACCAAATGTGAGTTGTTTGGTTTTTTCCCAAGCCTTCCTCTCTTGCAAACCTCCCATACATGGCTTTTTAAGGAAAGGTAAAAATAACGTTCAGAGCAAGCCACTTCAGCAATGTCCTGTTCACCTCTGAAACATTTTTTCTTTTGAACAGAAAGAACATAGCGCTCTTCTTCTCAAAAACCTAGTCAGGCCATTTCATGTCTGAAACAGCTCTAACACCTTGCTGTGTGTGGCATTTCTATTCCCATTAGACTTACACTGAGTTGACTGTCACCTGTGCTATACAGGTGCAGAAGAAACTCAGCTGTAAGTAACAGTGTCACGCTCAGTAAGACCCAAAGTAATTCTGTAGTATCCTCTACAGGCTGATTCTACCTTGCTTATAGTAGACTTCTGCACTAAAAACATATTTCTTCTGAACTTTGTAGTATGTTACAGTATTTAGAAGCAAATATTATATGAAAACCCCTGTCTGAGGTCTTTGTAATGCAATCTGTACAGCTCTGCTCTCTAATGCTCATTTCTGTTACTCAAAAGTCCTGCAAGACTCTATGATTATACTGGGTTTGTGTGGCCAGGTTTTGGGGGCAGGAGAGCTACAGGGGTGGCTTCTGTGAGAAGCTGCCAGAAGGTTCCCCTGTGTCCAGCAGAGCCAGTGCCAGCCAGCTCCAGGATGGACACTCCACTGTCCAAGGATGAACCCATCAGAAACAGTGGTAGACCCTCAAGGGTAATGTCTTTAAGAAGGGGGGAAAAAACTCCAGTGCGACAGCACCATTCTCTGTTCCCTTGTGCCTCTTAGAGGAGGATGTAGAGGAAATCAGGATTGAAGTGTAGTGCAGGAAGAAGGGAGGGATGGGGGGATTTGGGTTTTAATATTTGGTTTTTATTTCCCATTACTCTACACCAATTTGACTGGTAGCAAATTAAGCTAATTTCCTCAAGTCAAGTCAGTTTTGTCCACGACTGTAATCAGTGAGTGATCTCTCCTGGCCTTATCTCAACCCATATGCCATTCATTATATTTTCTCTTCCCTGTCCAGCTGAGGAAGGGAGTCATGGAGCAGCCTTGGTGGGCACCTGGCACCCAGGCAGGGTCAATCCACCACCATGGTTAATGATATGAAACCCACCATCGTTGCTGAGGTGTGAGAGTTTGGCACACTGTGATGAAGTGCCTGTCACCTCTACTGTTTGAGGGAACAAGCCTGTAGATCTTTCCAGATAGTTTCATTGTTATTTTAGTTTTAAATTACTCTTCAGCTCCTGTAACAAAATATCCTGATGCAAACTATATGTCAGTAAAGGTATAGGAATAAAAATACATTCAAACATTGAAAATTATATAATCATTCTTAATTTTTTATTCCAAATTACATTAGATATGACAGTATATAATGTGAAATATTGTAGGAATGGGAAGCAAGACATCCATATTTAGACTAAAGTACCCAGACTTCACCCGGAGTTAGCAACCATTCAGCACAGACTCGAACCAGCAGACGTCCTTGTTTGGTTTTTGTTAATTTTCTATTGATGTTCAGGAGAAGTGGAGCCAAATCTGGGGGCAGTCTACTCATGATTTATAACAAAAAGACTGTTCAGTGAGCAAAGAAGATTTGACAAAAAGAAGCACTAACTGAGACATTGTTTTGTGCAATTGCTGAGCTCTAAACATGTTTTTGTAGCTGCCTGGAGCTGTGCTAGTTGGAGGAATGGAGAGTCACAGGCTATCTCTAAATTCTCGAAAAAGAGAAGAAGGTTTGAGCAAGAAAAACGGTGCCAAGGCATTGTCTAATTGTTGTGCCTTCCTCAACAGGAACCCAGCTTTCAGTCAG
The DNA here is from genome assembly GCA_013397075.1 of Rhabdornis inornatus. NCBI lineage: Eukaryota > Metazoa > Chordata > Aves > Passeriformes > Rhabdornithidae > Rhabdornis > Rhabdornis inornatus. The sequence continues at coordinate 257,526 of VWZS01007227.1, forward strand.
AAGTCAGCAAGGGGTTCCCACGTTGTTATAATAAAATAGATGTTACCATTTTCCAGTGCTGCTGCTAGAAAGCTAATGTAGGTGAGAGACTCCCTGATTCCTGAAAGAAAAGCAAAGACCTTGTATGGGTATATCCCTATGATATGAATGGGGAAAAGAATAAAAACACAGTCCTCTCCAGGTGATACAGCCTGTGGGCTTGCTTATCAGCAAGAAGAAATTCAGAAGAAATTCAGAAGAAATTTTTCATCTCTCGGTGAAAAACAATGTTTTATGCTGTGAATTCTGCTAAAAGAAAAGGATCCTTGACGAGGTGAAGATTTTTACCCTCATGGCAGTCCTTGCTTGTAGAAAATTGAAAACGTGCAGTGAGACAAGACTGAGGGGAACAAAAGCTGCAAGAGAAGAAAGAGGCAAGCTGGAGTCAAGAAACAGAAATTAAATCAGAAAGACGCATTTAATATATGTAATATGGAGGGAAAGAAAGGCAATGAAATATAAGATTGGAATGAAAGAACAAACCTTAGAACAGACTGAAAATTGTGGGCCAAATTAATTTCAAACAAATATGTTCAAACTAAGGAAGAGAGATAGAGATGATAAAATGAGAGAAAACTATGGATAATAAAAAAAAATTACTATAAATTCTGTAATACTTCTTCACAACATATTTGCAGTCATCATGTGTCCAGCTATCTTCATATCAGGGGTATCCACAGAAGAAGGTACTGTGACCCTCCTCTACAGCTGCCTGAATGTTAGTGCTTCAGCTGTAGTGGTGCAGAAGTGAAAATAGTGTGACTCTGTGCTGGGCCTCCACTCCCAGGAAAAGAGAATGCAACTGAAGACCAGCAGCAGAAAAATAAAAATATATTTTTTAATCTCTGACATGCTTTTAATGCTTTTCTGACCCCTCTAATGAATTAGCTTTCAGAACAAGCAGTGGGACCAAACCTCCCTCACAGTTATTGCCACAACAGTTCCTTTCAATAAATAAATTTCTTCCCTTCCCCTGACCCCAAAATGTTTCTGTCTCACACAAAAGTTTGTCAAATGTGGAGTTTTCTTTCCTTATAGCTATTACTAGTTAATGCACTATTATTAAAGCTTTTCATTTTCAGCACAATTTCCCTTGGTTTTCTCTCTATTTCATTAAAAATAAATAAATAAAGTATGTTCAGCCGTGACTCTGGCAGCAGAGCAAAGCAATTTCGAGTCTTTATCACTAAAATTTAATGTTGATTGCCTATTGGCAGGATCTTGTTAACACAATGGTCCTTGTGCTTCACATATTTTACCAAACTCTATGCAGCAGACCATGTTGGCAAAAAATCTCATGCCTTTTCCCGACTAGCGAAAGCTCTTGCATGCATTGACCCCAGAAGTGAGCAAAATAATGTTCTGCAGATGCACTGGGGTGCTTTGTATAGGGCCATGCCTCCTGATGCCACCAATGAGCCCCTGCTCCAACTGGCCAACCCCAGCTGCCAGCTCCCCTGCGCAGAGAGCATCCAGAGCACAATCCAGCTCTTGGCTCCAGACAGATAAAAGCGCATTTCTTTCCTCCAGGGTGTTTTGTTCTAAGTAAACTCTATCCCCAGAGTGTTGTAACAGCAGCAGCAAATCCCTGAATGCTGAAGTTTGCAAAGGGCATTTGCAGACGTGAGATTTGAGCACTCAAAACAATTCAAATCCCAGCACGCTCAGTTGGCGCACACAACAGCATAGCAACATGCCAGTCCATTATTTTTGGAAAATCTTTGGAGGCCCAAACAGGAACTTAAAGACCCCAAAAGCAGCAAAGAATTTTGTTATGGAAGATGCAGAGATGCTTTAAAGACACACTGATTTCCATAAACATAGAAGATAAATAAACTCGGAGATTTGCCTCCGGTCTAATGAAAACAGTTCACTGGGTGTGCTGATTAAATCTTGCCTGCTGTACCACAGAGCTATTACAAAAAGAACTAAAATGCATAATTTCAATTAAATATCTTCCTTGTCTATGAAGAGAGATTTCTCTAAGAGGAACAAGGACATCAATCCTTTGATGTGGGCTTTAAAGTGATCAGTGAAGCAATATGGTGAAGTTTTTTTTACTCAACAACATTGACCCAGTCAATAAGAAAGAAAAGAAAAAAGAGTGAGTTCTCATCTGGATCTGTAACAACATATGCAAGAGGAGAACATTTTGCTCTTCTTTTCATTGCCCACTTCTCTACCTCCTGACATGCTCTGGTTCTTTGTGCAACAATGGTGAGGTGATTGAGCCTGAAGAACCCCATCAGGTTCCACTGAGTTGGGTTCTTAGTAAGTGAGTTTGCACAGCTCCGCAGCACTTAGCGAGTTATTTTGGGAGAACTGAGATACACTCCATCAGTAAATCTAGGCCGAAATCTTTGGAATTTGCTTAGTTTTAGAAAAAGCATCAAAAAAATTATGGAAAAAACAAACAGAACTCTAAAGTTCTTACAGAGGGAATGAAACTCAAAAGTTATATCCCTTTTGCTAGGCAATAAACTTGCAAGCCTGTAGTCATGAAGCCTCTGCCAACTTACTTGCAATCTGATTATTCATGTTTCAAAGCTGATACTTTCTGTAAGATTCAGAACCTGATTTTTGTAGTCACTTTTCAAGCACAGACTGTCCAATCCACAGTGTATTGAGGTAGGAAACACATATTCATAAACATCTCTAATTTAAATTAACAGTTCCTAACTTGGACACTAATATATTTCTGGAAGACAAATAATTAAGATCAAAGAAATAAACCAGAAAAGAAAACAGAAAAAAAGAAACAAAAATAGGCTTCAATAATAGAGGATTCTTTGGGTTTTTTTCTAAAGGTATGAAAACCTAAGTAAATGTTCTTATTTCAAATAACTCAAGACATCTGGCTTGGGGGCTAAATCATGAAGACAAGAATTAACCTACAAGGTGTTGTTTGGTTTATAAATATACAAATATATGCAGCTAGAAACATACCTAGCTCTTGGCAGTACCATCTTCACAATATTTTAATGATGACATTGTAGATTTTTGTAATAAAATAGCCATCTCTTCTGGTGGTTAACAGAGAAAAATACAGGTGTGTGCATGTCTTCTGGTGTTTACTCTGGAGGACTACAAAGATAAGTAAATTAGAATTTGATATACGATAATTACAGACTCTCCTAAAGCATTTATTTTTAATAATAGTTTTTTCTATAAATTATTAATCTCAAACATAGAAAACAACGAATAATATTAAATGTTTATACTTGCCACAAAGTGTAACTTATTATTTGGTAGAAAATAACGGACATTCAGCCTAATGTCTAAAAGTGGACTTTTCACTCTTCTTGGATTGGTAGTAATACACTGAGCTTCTTCCACATTCAAAACCAAAACATAAAATTGAAGTCTCTAAATGTTATTACATATTAAGGTAAAACCTTTTAACATTAGCTAAGTTTCAAAATAAATTGTCCTCTGAACATTAAAAAAAAATTATAATGTTAAAACATCTCTTTACAATTTTTAACACTTTTCAATACCAATGATCTTGAAATCACTCTGATAAAATTTGTACCTCATAAAATATTCTGGTTTTTTAAAATAACACTTCCAATTAAAGAGACAACAAAAAAAATAAAATTTGATCAGCTTTTGCACTGATTCTGAAGCTGAGTCTTCATCTCATGGTTTTAATACTTCAGAGGTATTCTTCATTTTCTTCAAAGCTGTTGTTTTTCCTGTCTTTTTCCCTTGCCTTGGACTTTTGCACGGTGTTCAGCATATTCCATATATGTTTATGCAGTATTAGCAGATATTAGCAAAATATTGTCGTTATTGATTTGTCTAACAGTGATTTGGCTGCTCATTTCACTGAACTCTTTCATTTCTATACATCATAAATTTGGAAAGATAAATTATACTTTTATATGAGAAACATTATTTTAGTCCTGAAGGGAGTAAGCAAATTACTACCTGACTACTTTAACGGCGTGTTACTTGCTCAGAGATAATTTGGAATAGTAAGATTTTTCATAGATCAAAGCCACTTCTATGAATATCACAGGAGAAACAGCTTTATTCAAATGATCTTTGCAATGGGTCACTTTTCTCAAATTTGCTACAGTCACCTGTATGAGATAGGGCTGTGTCTTTTCTATCCAACTTTATCTTGTGTGATGTGGCAGTCAGGAAATAAAGCTGACCATGGCTGACTTTTTCAGACAGCTTCAAGAGAGACAGCTAAACAGATACACCATTTGTCCTACTACATCATTGTCACTGAAATTTAATCTTTTGATTCATTTTTTTCCCCAGTAATTGAGGCAAATTTAAATCTAGTATTATCTCATGTAAGTCGTCATTAGTAACTTTCAATAGAGTTGTGTCTGATTATGGCCCGAGTTGTATCTGGGTTTTGATGTCTCTTCTGTGAAACTTCTAACTGGAGTAAAAACTGACAAAGCATTGTACAAATTTTGTCAGATCTAAAATATTAGTTCATCCTTTTCACTCTTTGTTTTTTAAATTACCCACTAAAAACATGTTTCATGCAAGTTTTGGTGCACCAGTTATGTACAAGAAGTTTATGGTATGTCACACTGTATAATAAATCACTTGAAATTAGACTAAAATCTGATTATGCTAGATGAAGAAGTATTGAATGATTGAAAAGAAAGAAAACAGTGGTGATAGAGTCAGAGCAAAAGAGGACGGGAAAAAAGTGCCAGATATTAAAGTGGCTATACAGGGATGGAACTGGGTCAGAATAAGAAGTCGTCAGTTTCCAGGACTGTGCCCTTGTGTAAATAAGGTCTTCTGGAGAGTCGTGTTTGGGACTTTAAGGGTGAAGGTAGAAATTTAATGCAAGGGAAAATTGTACTTCAGATTAATTCCTGCCTCTGAAAGACCTTACCTGGAGAAGCAGACCTGCTTCTAATACAATATATAATAATACCTGCTTCCAAACACAGCATTAGGTGCTAAATGCATTTGGGTCACTGAGCACCAAGGCCCAAACACCAGCAGTGCACTTTCCCTACCACCCATTTGTACGTTATACTCTCATTTCCTTTTGTCATTGGATTGAAAAATCATTGGAGGGACATGAATACAGAAGCAGTCATGTGTCATACCATGGCTGATATCATCTGCGGCCTGTCCTTAATGTTTTGCAGTAGGTATTTATGGTTTTGGAAGTGCCTGGGAAATTCAGGACTTGGCTCTTGTAATATTGAAGGGTCTGTAGCCCTGCATCCTGTACAGTAAATTAAGTCATCTTATGGCACTCCCTACTCTTCACAAATATAAAGTAGTACAAAATAATGAGGAAAACCTGTCCTGAAGTGTTTTCTCTAACATTTATCCATCACATAATCTGATTTTAGATTTCTCTTTTCTGTTGTGTCCATTTATTAGCTTGGCTAGTGTTTTGAGGTTTGAAGCAGTTCTTCAGTTATTGTATCATATTTATGGGAGACAAAACTGCATTTTTCTATGGAAGTAATGTAGTGTCTTCTGGACCTCATGTTAGTCTTCCTCACAAGAATGGCACTTCATGCTAAATAAATCTGCAGGCTTGTTTCGAATAGGCCTACCAGGAATATCTGTCACTCATGATGCCTGATGACTTTAATAGGATTCTCAGTACTTTAGTCTCATCTCCAGCTTAGTCCATTTGATTAAAGATAATTAGGACTTGAACATTTTCTGTTTAAAATTCCAGTCAGCTTGGATCCTTTCATACTAGCCATGACTGCAGCAGCCTGTTTAATTCGCTTTTTTGTTTCATGGAGACACAGCACAAAGAGTCCAACTTATCTGGAGATTTCTGCCTGGATAGTTTCTCTTACAGGAAAATGATCTTTCTGTAGTGTACCCTTCTCTAGCTCAGCAAAAACGTTAAAGGAACAAAATGTAATGGATGCCAGCCAGCATGGTCTTACAGAAAACAGGTTTGGTTAAATATGTTTGATTTGATTCCTTCAGGAGACTACAAGTTGGGTCAATAAATGTAACAGTGTAAATGTGATGGACGTGGTAAGCTATTTGCCTTGGTGCCACATACATTCTGATAACAGTGAATTAGAGTGGGGTCAGCAAAGGGTATTTCACATATATTAAAATCCACCTAATGGACAGATCTTTAAAGTAATCATCAATCATTTCATGGACTTCATTATAGCAGGGTTCTCCTGGGAGTGAGATTAAACCTGAGGCTTCCCAAAATTATTTTTTTGTGATCTGGGCAGAAATACGCTTATAATTTAAATGTAATGAAATTTTGTGGGAGCCTAAATATGTCTGAATGAAGATTAGAAAACTGCACAGAGCAATCTAGATTTCCTTGCAAAATTAAATCAGTTTAAAGTGTAATTTTGCACTATTTAAGGCAAAACGATGCCTAGAAGCAATATATGAATGGCAGTATTATAGAGTGGGAATTGTGTTTTGGAAATGAGGTTAGTGTTGGATAAGTAATAAGTATAAGCTCCCTGAATGATGCTAAAAAGCCCATCAGTAACACTGATATGACTTAAACACATTCAGTACCCCTATTTCTTTTCTCATATCTCAGTTTTCCCTAAGTTCTGACTTTTGCACTTCGGCTGAATAAAGAAGCAACTGCAAAAAAATGACAGGGATTAACAGTCTTTTCACTTCTAGTACTCTGCTAAGAGTTTGGGGTTAGGCTATTTGGTCATCCTAAACCATGTGGGACATGTGGTAGCTCAGTTAAAAGAGATCAGTGACTTATAAAAGATCCACATTACACTGAAATTATACACCCCTTTCCATAAATGCTACAAGAACGTTGAAATGAGCACTGAAAGCCAATCCTTTTTAATTGTTAAAGCCACAAGCCATAATCACATAATTCTTTCTGATTACCAAAGCACACTCGACTATTAAAATCTATGCATTGCAATCTGAATAGATTAGCCTTTAGGACATATTAACATCAAATTTCATATGATGTTAGCTAATAAATTAGTCAAGCAGAAGAGTTCAAGCTCTAATCACCAGACAGTCATGAGATATGTCCAGTTACTAATATCAGGCAGTGCTGGAGGGAGGGAGGAAAGGAGGGAGTGTTGTGATTAACTTGTCAGGGAAATGCAGCTGTGAAAATCATTACCCAGCATTTCTACAGTGCTGTTGGAAGAACCATTTCATCAGCTGCGGTAGGTATCATAGAACTAATGCATTTAATTGTAACAGCTAGGCAGGCTGGAAGAAGAATGCCTCAAAAGTGGGCCACATCTCCCTGTGGTAGTGTCTGACTGTGTGTGTATACATATGTATGTATATATGGTATGTATGTATACATATGACTACCTATGTGCAATGGAGGACTCTGAAGATGTATGTTGGAAAGGATTTCCTCTGTGCAATGACTTTTGCTGTAAATGGAAGAACACAAGAGCATGCCATATCATCATACCTGTCCTTCCAACCCCCAAAACCATGGGTCACTGACACATCTGTGGGTATCAGCAAACATAGAAAATCCCCCACTGGTGGTAAATGTTTCCTCACAGTGTACAGGAATGACACTGAAAATGCTTCTGTTCTGCCTCAAAGAGTCAAAGCATGCCTCTAAGCATGAAGTGCCTCTAAGACATTTCAAAGAGGTAGAAAGGGCTTAAAATAAGGTTCATCCAACCTTCATCACTAATGCAAAAAAGGTTTACCTCTTCTGCAGACCAGACACAGGCTAAGAGGTGTCAGGACAAAGGCACCTGTAGCAACATATTCATATTAATTCATTTGTAATGCTGAAGAACCCTTGAAAGAAAACCTTTGAACACCTTTTCTCCAATAGTCCTCTAAGGTTGAGAGAGTCTATTCTTCACTCGAAAAACCATATACATTTTAAAACTACATGAATGTAAGGTTGCTTAGACACCAAGCAAAGAGGCAACTAAGCCATAGGAAAGTGCTCCTTTGGAATCTTCATGCTGTTTCTATTTGTTCTTTGTGCCATTGGGAGTGCTATCAGAGTAATTTTTTTTTTTAGATTGGTCTGTTCCTGCTATGCAGCTAATCAATGTCCCTGACAGTCCTCCCTCATTTCTTCTTATCCAAGAATACTCAGAAAATGTTATTTAATTCACTGCTGAGAATTTCATAAAAGATTCAGCTTTACTCATCCTGATTATGAGCAATCAATGTTTAGCAATGATAGCTGGCTGAAGTTCAATTTAACCTTTCCTGGGTTTTGCACGTATCATTTTAGGTTTCAAGACAGCAGCAAATCTAATAAGTTGTTCCTGCACCCCACATCTTCATAGTACTATCTCTATCTCATAAAGAAGAAAAAGACAGAATCTGTTTGATTGCTGTCAATATAGTGAAGATATGATACAGTGCAATTCAGTAATTTCTTCCTCTTGCACCCAAAATAACAAGACAAAGATGATGCTTTTGTAGCAAAGCATTTGTATTTTCACTACTATCAGATATTCTTGAGCTCAGGGTCTATACAGCACATTGCTCTTGCCTTGGAGCCCTTCAGAAAACACTTGATTGCATCCTGAAAATACTTGAGACCCACTGTTCCTCATGCTCCCGTTCCTACACTTGTAGGATATTTATTCCCTGAATAAATACACTTGTTCGTTGATACATACTGCCAAATCTGGGTTTCAGTGCACAAGGAACCACAGTCCACCAGGCAGAAGCAGGAGTGGATGTTTTTTCCTTACAGTGCACTGCCAGAACAATTGCTGGTGAGTTCATTTTAAAGGATGAGTAAGACATGGCTCCAGCCATCACTTCCAACAGGTGCTGATACTTTTAATGGAAAAATCCATGATGATGGTACTGTAGGCCTTCATTCTGCCTCCTTTTATTAAATTACAGATCACAGCAGAATCCTGGAAATTGTTGAAATCTGTAGCAACTCAAAGTATCAAGTTATCAGTGATCCCAAATCAGGATTTTCTTTAATAGAACCCCTAAGGCACAGCAGAAGGTTTTTTTTAAACACTGGGTTCCAAACACCAGGCTATGGAATTGTCCTCAGAGGTCACAAGCTGGGCAAAACAAAGCTGAAGACTGCCAAATGGACAGCTATAAGTTCTATATTACAATGGTCCTCTGTATTTCTTCCTAAATTTAATGTTGTTCTGTTAGCATGTAGACAACAGCAAGCAAATTATCTCCTTATTTTTAAGCCCTGTCTGTCTTGCATTAAAGGTTACTTCATTAGGACTGGCAAAACATTAAAGTGTTCCATTTTTATGTTTCTTAAAACAGGACTGAAATAGCAATGGCCAACATGGAACAAGAGTAATCAAGATTATCTAGAAAATAAACAGTGTTCAGCTGCTGACTGGAGAATGAAAGTAAGGTGTTAGTGTGGTAAAATTGTCTTCCAGCAACTGGTTCTAGTCAGAAATCTGGTCAGACAGGGGAAAATACCGTGCAATCTTTGCTAGTACAGGGCTTATGTGTATAAGGAACAAGGTAAAAACTTCTTGGAGTCAAAGTCTCTCTGAAAAAAATGTGAAAAAAAAGACATAAAGCATTGAAAAGGCAAGAAAGGCAGAAGTATTCTAATCGTTTGTCTTAATCCTTCAATTTGAAAAGACATTTTTTCCCATTTGACATAATCCTCTGACTAACAATAAGCCTGCTTTTTCTGACAAATCATCATCATGTTTGAGTAAAATATAAAAGAATTTTCTCACCATTCTAATATTTTTTAATTTTTTTTTTGTCAGTCTGAATGCTCTTTAATATTCAGTATGGAAGACAGCTACCAAAAAACAGACAGTAATGATGATGATTTTATTGGTTTTGACTTACAAAGAGATCTCAAATGGGACTATCAAGTAATTTCTTCTTCTTCAGCAAAACCTTATACAAAATCAGATGTCAAAAAAAAAAAAAAGCATCTGTGGTGTCACATCTCATACATTTTGTATGAACTATGCTGTTATAAACAACATTAGGACAACACACATGTCTTTACTTATTGATTACATGGACCTTAACTCATTACTGTGTGGACTTTCTAAGCAATTTAAATCAATTCAGTTTCTACAATTGTCACAAGCATAGAAAAATATATAGATTTTGTTTTCCTCTAAATTGAACTACTGGTCTATGACTTGAAATTTATCCTGCACTTTTTCACGTAGCTCAGTTTTGCAAAACAGAAATCTTTCTCATAGTGCTGCAGTGATGAGAATTATTTGCATTGAAGGAGGTTTGTTGCTCAGACAAATGCACATGCAGACATTTGGAGGAGACAATTTTTTAATACAAAATAGTGCACAATATAAATATGTCTGTTACATATTCATGGGAGACATTCTCCAGTGGGACTTACAGCAGTGATAATATTTCACCAGACTTCTTCCAGACTGGCATGCTGTATTACTCATTCACTGGAACAGCACTAAACAGAATATTCACCACCAGCATACATGTTATGTGCTGTGAGATGACTCCAGTGCATGGACCATGGTTATTTTCACAGTGCTTAGGAAAGAAGAAGCAGAGTGTCCCTCTAAAACTCCCTGAAGCCAAACACCAACACCATGACAAAGTATATTTTCTGGTTATTTCTCCCACTTCTTGTCTTCACTTCAGTGACTATTTGGAATAGAATAGAATACCTAAAATATATGTGACTTTTTAAAGTAGTCTTCCTTTTTTCTGAAGTTGCTGCCTCAGACTTTCATATAATACATACCCATATAGCTTCCATCGCATTCTAAATCAATTCCACTACAAGTTGCTTTCTTAAAATTTCTATTTCTACTTCTGCACAGATAATGGTCATGGGGTAACAAAACAGAAAACCTGCAACAGACATGCTTGACTGGAGTCTCAGAATAGCTTAAGAAGCTCAACCCATCAATTCTTGCTAAGGTTTTGGTCTCAACTGGGTTGGAACATTGGCTCTTTCTCAAGAAATGTGTATTGTATACAAACAATTTTGTGCGCTTACTTCAGCAACAAAAGTGCATTTCTGCTTCTTGCTATTTGTATAAATACTCTCATTCAGCCCACTTAAGTGATTTTGCTCTAGCAGTATTCCACAAACAGAAATCATACAACAGTCTCCAAATAAATTTTGTAGCATAAATCTGAAAGCAGTAATTACAACTTAACCTTGACATGCAAATGCAAGCATTTTTGAATACATCTGCTTTAGAAAGGGGTTTTTGTTTGTTTTTGTAATGAATTAATTCTTCCCGAAGAGCAATAATATCCGCAGTTCTGTTATGAGATTAAGATCAGCGAGTAAAAGATAATATACTTTTCCTGTTATTTTGGAGTAAAAAATATGTATACATGTGCAAATTCTTCATTCAGAAATTTTATTTATTTTATTTAGGCCTCCTGGAACATTTAATGAACCATTTCAATAATTTTTTCACTCCTTTTTCTGCTTCCTAGGTGCCATTTGTAACCCAGCAGCCAAAGAGCCATCTTTCTTTCAAAGTGATGTAGATGAAAACACTTCTTTGTCAGAAACAGCAAACAGGCATTTGAGGTCAAGAAATAGTTCCATATTGTAACTTTTTCCTTCAAATCCTTCTTTGCAAACACTCTCCTGTCCTAATTCTGTTACCTAGCAATTTCCCCATTCATTTTCCCTGTTTCTTTAAGAAATGAGTTTTCTAAGGTGTTATCACACCATAGTTTACTGTCCTAAAGGACCATCAGATGCATGGTCCATCTGATGCAGTCTGCCCATCAAATCCTTGTTTGCACGGTGACTTTTCCTCAGACAATTTCAACCTGTTACATACAGCCCAAAGAGAAAAAATAAAAGAAGAAATGTCAGTCTGGAACTTACTGGAAAAACATTTTGTGTGACAGGGACAACACCGTGCTTACCAAAAGATCTCTGACTAAAGCTGCTCTGGCCAGGAAAAGCTTTGCCTTCCTCAGGAGCAGCTGAAGAACACCTCTGTTCACAGATCTTCTCTCTTATCTTCAGATAGATCACCTTGCTGCACACCTCTTCACTATGCTGACTGCCAAAGCCCCAGAGGCAGTTACATCTGCTCATGCCTCAGAGAACAGGGCAATTAATCTCATTTATATGATCAGAGGAATTACTTTCCCGCCAAAATGAGTCCAGACTAATGGTAGCTCCTAAATTAGTTACATTTGGAAAAGAAAGTATTAATAGTTCTAACCAGCAGGCAATAATATTCAAGAAAAGGACTTTGAAGAAAAATTGTTGTGATTCTACAACCCACAAAGGTGTGAATTTTTTCTCTCTAAAACAATACAAAAAACATATATTCCATGACCAGGTTATTAACTAATGGGAAATAGATTTTTCCCTGTAAATCTACCTATTAGGTAATAGGCATTATAACATCAGAAACAGAGAGTGGCAAATAAAAAAAAAAATATTTGAGAAAGTAAATAATCTTCTGATACGTATCTTGAATAGCAAAATTGTAATTTCTGTGTATTATTTTACATTGTTGCAAAATCAGGTATCATCTGTATTAGTTCAAGGTTTATTCTAGCAAATGTGCTAATTATATTTATACTTAAATACAGGAAGTTAGGGATCCCATGTGCCTGCATGGAGAATTGTAATCATGCAGACATCTTCACTCATGCTTTCTGCGCAATCTTCTGATGACATGACTTGAAAACCACTATATGAAGTTTTCTTTTCATTTCATCACACTGAGCTCCTTAAATAGAAATGTGTTTTCCATTTAGTTTCTCAATTAGTGTGCCATTATAAGCCTTCAGCAGCACTAGCCTTTAAATTGCATCTTTTCTAAAGAAGATCCAACAGTAACATAAAGGTTGAAAATCCGAATAAATCACATGACACATCAGCAACAAGCACATGCAGTGTTAAAAAGTATGTCATCAATACCAAAGGATTTCTTTTATTTTCAGTATTCTATTTTTATATTTGTTTTGTTCTTTCAGTAACAGAGGAAAATAAAACATGAATCCTGTCTCAGTCTGTCTAAGATACTCTGGAAATTAAACAAAATTCAATGCAACAGCTGAATCTCTATTGCTGCCTTTTTCTTTGAAGGCCCTGATGCTAAAGCAAGACTTGGGACCTGGGCATAATAAACCTTTCCTGTGAAAAACTGAAAGAACAATTTGGGAGGATCTTGGAGGGATTTTTCCTTCCTTTTGAATTATTCCATCGGCTCTTTGCTATCTCTTCAGGGAACCATCCCTGCCTCACTGATCCTCCTTGTTCTCCTTTCTGTCTCCTCTCTAGCAGGACTTGCAGGGGGAGAACCTTTCAGATGGGTCTCCACTTTCAGTCAAAAAAACACCAAACATATTCCTTGAAGGAAGAAAGAGGTACCCTAAAACTCAGGATGGCAAAACTCAGCTGATGCCCTGTTTGGGGTCCATTCCCAGGATTTTGATGTCTTCAGCTTTTGGAGTTCTGGGATGCTTTCTGAACTGAAGCTCCCTGCAAGGACACCAGGAAAGCTGTGCTCTTTAGAAATTATGTCTTAGTGGAGCTGAACTTCTAAGTAATGAACTTTCCTCCCCAGGCTTCTTCCTTCTCTGAGAAATTGTACTAACAAAAAATACACATTCCCTGCAGCTGGAAGAGGTCTCAGTCTAGTTCATCATTCCATTTGGCAGGAACATTCTTGAAGCTTAAACCCTGACAGTGCAGGAGCTTTCCCAACCATTCTTGCCTGGTACAGGCCCTTTTTAAAATACCATTGATGATTTTGCTCTAGCTCATAAGAGTTGAATTCGTTCACTTAAAAGGAAACAAATTAAGAAACTTGCTTAGTCTTTAAAATAATTCTCTTTGAGACCAATATCAGGCTAAGCCAAGTGTAGCAGAATGAAAATTAAGTGCATGTACTTAAATATTTTCTTACCCGTGCTTGAATGAATCTTGCAAAGGTGACACTTTCTTGGGATCACTATCTTTATAGATATTCAAGAGCTAGAAGAGCTGCAATTGCAATTTGTGATATTGCATGTCATTTCATAGTTGTTCTAGGTAGGAAAGTCACAGTTTAGCTAAGGAAAATTAGATTCCCCAGTGTTTAATGAGACGAGAATTGCTTTTGAATGAAGAAAGACATTAATGGCTTTTTCATCAAGTTCAGAAAAACTATTATTAGCTCTATAAGACTGCTTTTTCATTTCACAGGATGTCTTTAGACAGTTCATCTTCAGCACTGCCCTTCTATGAAGGACGAACTTTTTATGAGAAGCTGTGATACATTAGAGTTGCACTTTCTAGCAATATGTGGGAGTTAGATGATCCCTAAGTAGCAGATAACTGATGGCTAAAAAATAAATTAAACCTGGTAAACAGGAGGGGAATTATTCTATACCCTGTATAATATGGTCAACAGCAATTTCTAGCTGTACATCATGGTTTATAACATTATCTTGGAGAAAACTAACAATTGAGTTTCACAGATGTATGGCAGTACTTATTCATTTCCTGGCAACTTTAATTTAAACTTGATTATCTCACTATATGTTCCATGACTGTGAGGCCCTTGCTTACTTGCAGTTACTTAGTTTGGAAATTGCTCTCACCAGAAAAAACCCCACAATTATTCCTCCAATGTTCCAAGCCTTTTTGTCTGCAATATTATATGTCAGAGCTCAGCCAGCTGAGTGGCTGCTGGCTGTGCTGAGATAGACATCTCTTGAGCTGATCTTGGTTGTATGATCCAGCAAGGGTCTGTTTGAATTTTTTTTGTGCCCTCAGACCTTTATTTCATATGGGATACAAAATTTTGCAGCCTAGCAGCACATGTAATGTGGGGATAATGGAAAAGACAGAAAGTGCATTTCCACAACCTTCCCCATCCTCCAGATCATTTAGCCAAGCCATGGCTTTTCACTATGTCTCTCAGAGTGGAGATGGAAAATACTGGAGCAGTGTAGTAGTTTAGAATACCACTTCACTCTGGGATTCTCTCTCCAGATTGCTGGGGCTGCACCAGGCAGTGAGGGCTGACTGGTGCTTGCCATTTTGCTCACAAACAGCTTGGTCCAGCTTGGGTTTTTTTCAAAATACATGCTCTCCAAGCCATGACTCAGACAGCATGACTGTTTTATTTGCAGGCAGAACCCCTCCAGATTTCATCTTTTCTGTTTGCTGAGCAAAGGGATGGACAGGATTATGAAAGAGGTGACTAGAGGACACAAGGTACTGAGCTTGTCACTTCCAGGCAGAAGCTCAAGCTCCTGATGCAAAGCTGGCATTATGCAGGGATCAATCTCCTTCAGCTCTAGTTATTGCACAAGCAGTATAATAGGGTAAGAAAGGAGTTTTCTTGGTGCCAAATATCTTCCTTTGATTTGACAGTTGTGACAACTAACAACTGTCCCTATTCAAGGAAAAAAGGAAAAATTCTCCCAACCAGTCTCAGTGTTTCCGTGTCACTAACAGCTCCTTCCTTCTGTTCCAGTTCCCTTTTCTTATTTTGCCATTTCAGCCAGTGACTGGAATATATATTGTGTTGTATGGTGTCACAAAACAGCCATATTTTGTTTCTTCCTTTGTGTAAATTGGAGTGCATCATCAGCAAATTGCTATCATGGTGTTTTTTTTGTCCCAGTCATTCCAGTAACCAGTTCCACCCATTCAATCAGATTGTTTGGACAGGCAGAGATGAAAACTTTCCTGTTGGATGCTTATAGATGCTTACAGCATCCTGTTTTGTATAGGCTAGGGAGGTTTGTGAAGAAAGCCCAAACTTAAAACAGTTTTAGCTCTTCCTTATTCTTTTGCATATCTTATTTCTGTTCCGCTCTCCTCCAAACACAGCAGAATTTCCAGTAGCTTATTTTAAGTTACTATTTGTTTTAGATCCAGCAAAATGAAAAACCTCTGGTCCTCTTTCCTGCTCTGTGGACCCAAGTGCAATGCATTTCACACACACAAAATAGAAAGTGTTCATCTCATAGCTGCAACTCAGTTTAAATGTATCATTGTGCTTAATCTTGCTTGCTTAGAAAAGCCTGCCTTGCCTTGGTTTCTGAACTTCAGCTTTGAAAAGCTTCTTCAATTCATGAACAGGGTCGTTTAAGATCCAAGCTGCAGAATGACTCTCAGCCAAAGAGTTTAGAAAGGCTCAAAATGAATGAGATTCATAAGAAACACAGCTACAGAGATAGGTTGCAAGTTCTTAAAATGTGAAGTTTTGTGGGTTTAGATAACAGATATTTTCCATATACCAAGAGCTGAAGAGAAACTTCCCTCATAGTGCAATGGCAAGGGACAGCCAGAGCACAGCAATTCAGTTTCATGACAAGTTGGGAGATTTTGGAATTCATTTTTGTCCTTCACTGGAGCAAAAATGAAACCTCTCCTACATTTTCCCAAAGAAGATTTGTGCTAATCCCAAAACCTCTTTTTTAAATTTGAATTCTTCCCTTGCTCTTGTCTTCTCTTCAGAAATGACCAGAAAAGATGCCCTGAACCTTAGAAAAACATTGCCCAAGTTTTTAAGCCCCTCAGCTACGTGGTGTTCACCCACAGATGTTCACAAAGACAAATGCCTTTGTGTCAGCAAAAAGAAGAAACAGCAGCCTTCCCCAGCCTGAGTCCATTTTCATGCAGTTGTGAAGCACCTTGCTCCTTACAGCAAGGCATCAGACTCTGCCTGCTTTCTGGGTAAGGGTCAGTGAATCACAGAATCACAAAATACCCTGAGCTGGAACAGACCTTCAAGGATCATCCAGTCCAACTCCCTGCCCTGCTCAGGACAGCCCCAAGAGTCACACCATGTACCTGAAAGCATTGTCCAAATGCTTCTTGAACTCTGTCAGGCTTGGTGCTGTGAGCACTTCCCTGCGGAGCCTGTTCCAGGGCCCAACCACACTCTGGATAAACAACCTTTCTCTAATACCCAACCTAAACCTCCTCTGACACAGCTTAAGGCCATTCTCTCAGGTCCTGTCACTGGTCACCACAGAGAAGAATGGGACCACAGGGAGCAAATTCTTGGTCTCTAAGCATCAGAAGAGCTGTAAGAAAATTCCCAGTTCTGGGGATTGTTTCTCTCACATGCTCTACATGCCCATGGATGGATGCAGCCTCATAGGAGCACACAGGGGATGAAGAAGCAGCACCAAGCAGCCACACACACTCCTCCAGCTGACACTTGGACCCAGGACAGTGAGCACTCAGTTATCCAGCCAGACACTGTGCTGAGCAGTAGCATGAGCTTCAGGACATCAGAGTTCAGATATGTCCTGACATGTGAAACAGGGCAACTGCAATTCTTCTTTAGCAATTTCAAGAGTATCTCACTTGTTTTCTCTCTTTGGGGTTTTGTTTCCTCATTTATTTGTTTGCCTTTGTCTTTGTTAGGATTTCTATTTTCCCCCCACTGACATTTAACGTGACCATTCACTTGGCTCCATGACTGACAGCAGCAGCATTAAAAAGGAGATGAGACCAGCTCTGGAAAGGATTAAACAGCATGAAGCCCACAACAACTGTTTTTCAATGAGGCATTCTCTGCCCAAGTGCTCCCTGCTGCTGCTGACACCAGCACAGGGAACAAATAGATGTGACAAGGGGGAGAAAATCTAGGGATATGGGAGCAGCAAGAGAGGATATTTGTGCATTCATAGCCTTTGTGAGAGCAGAGAGAGCCCATACACAGTGCAGATCTGGAGGGGCAGGGGAGCCAGCAAAGTCATGTGAATACCTGCTTTCACTTGCCCTGTTGTCCAGCTGTTTGAGTCATAAAGCTGACCTGCACAACAGCCACACAGAACACCTTTCCACTCCCATGACCACTGGACTCCTGAAATAAAAATTATTTCCAGAAGTTAAACACCTACCGCTTAAAAAATAGATTTCTATTTTGAGTGAGGAATATTCAGCCTCTCTGAAAATTAGGACTACAGGATCTTTCCTCTTATTGTGTAATGGCTTCATTGTGCATATTTTTATATTGCTATTTTGAGGTAGATTTGAAAAGCAGTATTTCATACAAAATGGTGGAGGCCACTGCTAAACTCAGGGAACAGCTGGATTTTGTTAAATTAGCTTTTACATAGCTATTTTTGTGCCATTTTCCCACCCAGCTCTTCTCAGAAACAGTGAATGAAATCGTATAAAGAAGTTAACATAATGGTCATTTTAATTTGGAATATAAAGTATTTCTAGAAACTGAATTAAATTTCATTAAAACTTTCAGCCAGTTAAATGAAATCATAGTATTTTGCTTCAGGCTGGTTTGAGCATTTAATGTAAAAATGTTCTAAGTATTTAATATCTATTTCATCTTCTTTTACCTTTTCATTTTGAACAGTTCTTTTAATTTTGAACATTCTAAGGTTTTAAAATGGGAAACCTTTCTGTGTCTGGATTTTGGGGATTTGAGGGATCTCTCCAGTGAACTGATGAAATCCTGGAATGAATTTTACCTTACCTGTTCATAAAATCCAGGGATCAAACTCAGCCTTGATCCTTACAGTACATCACTGCATAGTCTCTGCAAGATACCCATATGCTTTCCTGGAAATATAATCCCCAATACCAAAGCTAGTGATACTTTAAACTCATACAGTAATTAAGACTAGGTATGCAACACCTAAAAAGGTGAAGCTAAGATTGTTATGTGATAACAACTGCTCTGTATCTCCATAAAGAAGCAGAAAGAGACATGGTGGGGGAAGGCCAAATAATAACCTGCCAGGCTTTTCCAGTGTCCATCACAGAGCCATTAACCCACCAAAGATTGTCCATCTCCCCAAGTCAGAGGATCACAGGGGCAAGTGAAAAGCCAGATTAAGGACTCAGAGGAAGAGCCAGCCTGTCCAGACCTGTCCCAGGCTTGTCCCAAGAGACCCTCAGCCCCAACATCCAGCCATGAAAACCACCACAATGAGTCAGTGCTGAAGCATCTCTCAGACCGTGGGGGTTTGCTGCCTGAGGGTGTCAGACACAATATGAGACACAGAATAAGAGATTGCACAGGGCTTACTATGGGAGGTTTAGGAATTAAAAGAGCCAATTCCTCACCAGAGTGAGCAAAACCAAGTGCCAGCCTCTGTGTTGGAATCAGAGCTGAGAGGCCTGTGTATCCATGGTGCTACTAAGATGGAGAGACTGGGATCCAAGGGTATCTAAATACATGCATATCTTTCCACTAGCATCACTCCATCCTGCTTATACAGCGAGGAGCTCAGGAGGAGGCCCCTGTCTGCACTGAGTGTTTGTGTGAGTCCTCAGTGTTTCTATTGGTGTCAATCTGTATGCTTGGCTATGTGTGTGTGTGTTTACGACTCTTCATGATGCACATGCCTGCTAGAAACATATGCTAGCCGTGAAACTTGCTGCTGGTTGTACGTGGGGGAAAAGAGCTGTGCCAGCCTAATATCCATTGGGCTGTCAAATCTGTCCCAGCTCCCCTAACAGGGATAATTTATCAAAAAACTTTAATAACAGAATGGTACAAAATCTGGAACCTCTGCTGATAATTTTCCTGTATTTTCATAATTTATATTGACTAAAGTATTTATATTTGACATTCACATGTGTTCCATCCCAAAGAGACAACTTCCAGAATCCTGGAAATAATAATTGCTCAGCTGTTATCTGCATTATGAGTCTATTTCCCAAACTGTTATTTTTCTGTAGTATATTTAGAAATAGAAGTGAAAAACGGCAGAGAACTGATCAGCCTAAAATTAATTTTATTTCCCCCCCCCCTTAGATTTTATTCCATGTTGCATTTAAACATTTTCTCTCAAATAGGACCAGTTACCAAGCCAGTTCTGTAAAAGTGGAGTAGCATTTAGCATTGCAGCAAAAGTTAATGTTCTAGCCACATACATATTAGAAGAGCTGGTGGTATCCAGCTTTATTACATGACTTTTCCCCCCCAGGAAAGCCAATTACTCTATTACATCTTCAGAAATAGTAGTTGAGTTCATCCTGTCTTTGTGAAATGTGCTTGGTACTCGATCAGTTTAATCCTCACTGGGCTAGACTCTATAAGCAATAGAGCTACATTATTGCTGGGGGAAAAAACAGGGCTACAGGTGAAGCCTGCTCTAGAAATTGTTAAAAGCAACACGAACCTGTGAAGTGTTTGAGCTCTGCCCAGGTGATTGATGAACTGGAGGTTTCTGGCTGCTGTGTTGATGTTCACCAGGCTTTCATTGGCACAGTTCAGAAAGAAAGAGGAAACAAAAGGCATTTTTCATTTTCTGATAGTGAAGGTCTCTGTTTTGTGCCTGCTAGAGTGTCTTCAAATGCCTAGGACAGAAACCAAATAACACATTATCAGTTCCCAAATTGGCATAACAGGCTTTTGCTCTTAGTTGTGTCTTTCCCATATTCTCTTAGATTCATCCGTTTTCCTTAGGGAGATATCCACAGGCTTCCCCATGCTTTCCTCCAGGATTCCAAAAAGGGAGATAAATAGTGAATTAATAGCCACAGCATAAGGATCTGCAATTTGTCTGTTCTGAACAAAGGCAAAATCATTTTCAACTCTCTGCATATTTTCATTCTAATTTTTAATCCATCAAGTTGATGGGCTTACCTCATCTTTCATTTTTTCAGATACAAATATCCCTCCCAAGTAAGATTTAGCCATTTATTCAGAAATCAAAATAGAATGTGAGTACAGTAAACTGAAGTTACTAATGTGGGCTGGTGTAACTGAAAACTGTGCGTACTTGTTACATCCACAGTAAAGAAGAACATGACTGAGAAGACTGAATTTCACTCACAACATGAGAAAGCAAAGTGCTGAAAATCTTGGACCCGATGAGACAAACTGGGGTCTCTTGGTGGTTGTCTGAGGCCTAAACCTCTCAGGCACAATTTGTGCTAATGTTCAGGTCAAAAGCAGAGTTTCAAGGTCAGAGCCTGCAGACCATTTCTGCTATGGTGTATCCCAAAAACCAGCTGTGAGGCTACAAATTTTTCCATTAAAATGGCAGCATTATCCATTATTACAGTGTGATGGTGTCTGAGATTTTGTGTATATCATTGGTGCTGGGACTACAGAGTTACTATATGTAATGGGTAAATAGGTCTGGACAGATTATGCTTTCATTGTCCCACAGGAGTTTTTGAAGTTTTGATGTTTCTTTTGAGCCCATTTCAGAAAGAAAAACAAGTTCAATGATTTTCATTCACAGCCAGCAAAAAGAACAAAACTTTTCTCAGCTCACTAAGATTTTTGGTTTTTTACCTTTCTGCTCTTTTTACTTTTCTAGGGATAACTATAACTAACATTTTGGAATAAAGAAGTCTTTAACAAAAAAAGACCTGGTCTGACCATCTGACTTTTTCATCTTCTCTACCACAGAGGAGCAACAGTCAACACAAAGCCCTTCTCACCACTTGTGTTTGCTAACTGCACATTGGGTTCAAAATTACAAATACCACTGATGGGTTTGAAACTGTAGACTCTTCAGGATAGAGGCAGTAGGGTAAGATGCCCCACGGGCACTTCTAGAATGACTTATTGAAAACCCAGAAAATAATATTCTCTTTAAGATTTTCATTTTTGCAATGACCTCAAATTCTCTGCCTTTAAAGAGGTCTTGCTTTTATGCCCTGTCTTCCTCTCTCATCTTTCATAGACCATAATATTTTCTTTTCTTATATGCAACACTTTTATACACAACAGCCCCTTCTGCCTGTTTCTTCTAGGCTTTAACTAACCATCTATTGAATCAATGAGGAAAATCCATACAGAATTTCCTCCATCTCTATAAAAGCTTAATCTTATATATACATAGGCTATGCGACTATTTCTTCTTCCCCTTCCACTCACTCTCAGTGACTTATATGAAAACCTGTTAAAAGATGCATGGTTTCTTTCCCTGAGGGAGTCACTCTAGAGCCACCCATTTACCAGGTCTGAAATGCAAAAACCTTATGTACATGCCATCCCAAATATTCATGAGTTTAGAAACATGACCTTGTCACAAAAATGGATTAAGGCTGTATTTTTTTCCTGCATTTATATTTCAGAACAGATTAATCTGGTTTCAACTTTTGATATAATCTCTGAGTACCAAAGCCTGAATAAAATAAGCACCACAATATATTGCAATAAGCCATTCTCATAAGAACAATTTTGCTTGGAACAGAGCTGAAAGCAGGGTGTTTATCCTTTATAGAAACAATCTTATCTTGAAATGAACACAACCAAAGGGTCTTGCAGCAAACAGTTCTTATGACAAAAATAAGCTGAGGAAGAGAAATTGCACTCAATTTACTTGCTTCACGGTACATTGAAGGAGCATACAGTCATGTGTTTTCCTCCTTTATTCCTTAGTATTGATAAGGGATGGAAA
Organism: Rhabdornis inornatus; assembly: GCA_013397075.1. NCBI lineage: Eukaryota > Metazoa > Chordata > Aves > Passeriformes > Rhabdornithidae > Rhabdornis > Rhabdornis inornatus. The sequence goes on from VWZS01007227.1 coordinate 279,810, forward strand.
AACACAGTGGGATTGGAATCTTTACACAGGAAAGTCCCTACATTGTGCTTTTAGAGCAACCAGCACAGCAGGTATTCTTACTCAGCTGTGGAGTGCTCAGGTCTCACACCTGCTGTTGCTCCTCATCCCAGGAGTTCTGAGTCAACCCCTGATGATGTAACACCACAGACAGGGATTCCCCCGTACAAACACCAAAGGCGCCCATGTCAGTTGCTTCCATCATCACCAAGCGGGTCTCAAATGAGCTTTTTATCAGTTTCAGCAGGGGATATCTTGTTTCAGCATGAGACAAAGAGCATACTGAAGCCAAAGTCTTTCCAGCAACATCTGTTTCATCTTCTGTCTTAAAACAAAGGCCAGCACTATCAAATTTGTCACTGCTCAGCAGCTTGTTGTTCAATGGTCTTCAGAGAGCCTTATCCTGACATCCACTGACCCATCAGCTATATGCCCATGAATTTAATTCAGTATTTTTTCACTTCTGCTAAGCAAAAAGATAACTAAATTTTCTGTCTCTCACTATTCAATTTCTCCACTTTTTTTCCTTGTCTTTTCTCTCCTGATGTAGGTGTTTGAATATTTACAAGGTTGGCTTGATGACTTGCAGGAGCCATCTGTCATCCCCGTGGTGTGCCACAGCTCATGCTATACAGTGCTACTCTGTTAGCACTCAGCTGTCAAAAGAGCCAGACCTCCGTCAGTTCCTCAGCTTCAAGAGAGTGCTGGAAAATGCACAGCATGGGGGTAAAATGTACACTGAGAAATTAAAACAGTTGAATCACAAAGCACTTGAATGACCAAACGCAGCTGGAGCTTTCAGAAAACTTGAAGGAAGCACAGAGGTTTGAGGATAATGTTGAGGCCACCATCACAACACTTTTCTGAAGGAACAAAGGAAATCCCTTTAGCAAGATCCCTGTAAAATCCCTGTAATGGTGGGCAGTGTAAGGAAAATGGTGCTTACTTTTGATGACTGAACCAAGAATTTGAGGCACATTCCTGTAAAAATTGGGGTGGACATGGGATGCAAAGCTCAATACAGAACTTAGGAAATGGAAGGAGACAATTTAGACACCACTCTTCCAAGACACACTGACAGTAAAAAAAGAAGTAAATTGTCTGTAGGTGTCTCCAGGATGGTTGTTTGCACAGCTGCCAGATGAGGATGTACTCAGAAATGGAAATCAGGGGTTTGTGTTGCTGCTGCACAAAAAGAAAACTCAGTATCTTCTGTTGAGAAAGGCAAGGAGGGTTTGGACAGGGAAAGATCTGACGCTGATGTATTTTGAAGTGCAAGACTGAGCTTGAAATTCCCTTCACATAGATGTAGAGTATGCTTGCATTTATCCCAAGCTATAGGTAACCCCAACAAAAAGGAATATTGAAGAAATCTCTCATCAAACCTGGATCAGTTTTTCAGTGCTATGAGCGCTCACTAGCTTTTCAACTCAAGACCAGGAAAAAGCACAGTCATTTCCCATTAAACACTACAGATTAGATCTGCCACACAGGGAGCATGGCATGAAATTTAACAGTATTACAGAGTGTGTCAACTCTCCTGAAGTCACAGTCAGTAATAGGGAGGGAAGATGCCCTTTTTTTTTCTTGTTTCAATACGAAACTCAGCAGGAGACTTTCAACCTTTTGAAGGAGCAATAGAAAATCAAAGACCTAGGAGAGCTATATGCAAAGTTCATCCTTTGCAAATGTGTCACAGGGTACAGTCTATGCACGTTGCTCTCAAAAGCAAGAAATCATTTATTTTAAGGGCATCTGTGCATCTTTAAAGGAATAAGGTAACTTCTACTGCAATTGTTATACACTTTGTGATGATTTTAATACAATCTTTCCATAACCAAGTTCTCAAGTACATTTTAACTTAGCATTTTTCACAATTGAAAAGTTCAGTTTGCGTTGACAGTCACAACATAACTGTCTGCCAAGAGATAAGTCCTGGCCATGCAAACATTCAGACAGGATACAATGTTCTGTCAATGTGTGAAAAGAGGACAGGGCACAATAGAACAAAAGATGACTCTCTATTTTTTTCATTTCCTTCTTTGAAAATAGAACTGGAAGCCCCAATCTCAGTCTCTATCAGTTAATTAGAGATTTTTAAATGTAATTCTATTTTATTCTTCCTATATTCTTCTATCAAGGTTACATATAATGCCTAATACATCTGACAAATTACCTGCAAGACTGATAAAAGATCAAACAGATCCAGAGTTCATAGAAATATTTATAGAAATATGTTATAAATGGAGGAAGAGTGATGTATTCAATGAAGCCTTTTAGCAACACTGCTTTGATCTGTCTATATCTGAGTCCACTCAGAGCGACTTTTCTTGGAAATTTAAAGTTAATCATACATCAAAGAATGCAGTGTCATTGAAAATTATATAAAAGTGTAACTTAGGTTAAAAAAATTGTCCTAAACAGGCACAAATAAAAGATTAATGAAGATTCTGCTGATTTTCAGTAGAACTTTATTTTACTTGTAGAAATTTGAAAGACAAACTGAAAAGAACTGAAGATAACATAATTTATTCTTTTTAAAATGCTTTCATTTTAAAAATATACTTGAAATTAGATTATTTTTTCAAGCTGTGCAATTGTTACATTATTTTTTTTGTTTGGGGTTTTTTTGTAAACTGCATTCTTTTATTTTTGTTTCAGATGAGATCAGAAATTCCTCAGGTCAGTCTGTGAGCTGTTACAGCACTCAGCAATGGCACAGTAGGTTGTCAGGGTTGGTCTTGGTCTGAGGTCTGTAGGTAATGTAGGAGTACAAACAGTGTCAAATAGTCATTATGCAACTGGTCAGGCAAGACCATGAACAGGAGATGTGAGTACAGTTCTGATGCAGTGAGTCTCAGGGACATGAGAGAAGCTATGTCTGAAGGAAGCTGTATTCAATCAAGGCACAAAAGTACATAGGTTACTATACTAATTACTTAGAGGAGTAATTTTTGGTGGAGGAGAAGCAAGTTTTACTCAGATAAGACCCCACACCACTCACATACTAGGAGAAACCTCTACCATGATCTGTGAGTGCTGCTTGTGTTAGACACTAGAAAGAAGGGATAGATTAATGGACTAGCTAATGACCTTCCTGCCTTCATTAGCAATTCAGTATCCTGCCTTTCACTCATTGTATGAAATAAATTGGTACTGCACTATGACAGGAATAAGTCATCAAGGTTCATCAGGACACAATTTGTAGGGGATAAAAACATCATTCGTCCCGGGCCCTTTTTTATTCCCTTCAGGACTGGTACTCCATAAATCCTTCCAAAGGAAAAGTGTATCTCAGTGCCCATAAATGCCAGTGTTTCTATTCTTTTCCATCAGCCCGAATGAAGATCACATATGCAAGCAGCCAATCTTAAGGAATGAATCATTATTCTAATATAGGAAGCCACCTTGGTATATGGTTGTCTCATTCCTAGACTGACTCAACATCTGTTTTAATTAGATATCCTGCATGCTTTCTGATTTATGTTTGGTTACATATTAATTCCAAGAGGAAGAGGAACATGTAGAGCATGGGAAGAGCTGAGCTTTCATATTGAAGAAATTGCATTAACACTTAATCATCTGAATAAGCAATTGAAAGGAAAGTAGCCAAAATGCACTGAAGGCATCTTTTCTACTGGCAGTTATAAAGCTCTCTACTGAAATTCCAGCACTTTTACTCCATTGTTATTCTCTTACTGCACTGCATTTTAACCCCATGGCCAAGTACTGACGACTCCTTATCTTATAATTATCTATGTTCTAAAATGGCGATGGAGAAAACCAGCAGAGAATTTAGCAATTTGGGTATTTTCATCACCTTAGGGACCATGAAAATGACAATGTGAGCAGTAGAAGCCAAACTCCAGCGTGCTGGCAAAGGAGTGGAAAAGAGGGACATCTCCCTTCCTTCTGCCTTCACTCCTGCAGCCAGAGGAGACCCAGAATGCCTTCCATCCCTGGGCATCCTGAGCCATTCCTGGGGCTGCTCAGCCGTCTTTGCCTCCTCCCTAAGTGCTAAGGCAAGCTGCCAATGAGATGAAATCAAGAAGTAACACTGAAGGCTGAATCTCTACCTGGAGTTAATCTTTGCAATAATGCCTGTGATGACATTTCCATTCCTTGAACTATATGGAAATGATATACAGATAATCTTTGATGAAGGGACATAGTGACTTCATTAAAACGTAATTCATACAGCAGTTGATGGAGAAAAATCTGATGTTCATGGAATTACTACTTGGAAGCACTGATTTCAGCCCTACACTTTCAGTCTCTAGGAGGAAAATGATATCAAGAGCTCTCCAGGCAGTTTCACCTCTTTGAACCAACTGGATGACAAAATGACAACACCATTTTTTACAGTTGTTCATAGTTGATTTTGCCAGAAACAGAAAATCAAATAAGCAAATCAATAAATTTTGGCAACTGGATGAAAAATAACTCATTGGATCACTATAAATACACTACCTGTAATAGAAGTCAAACCATACCTGACCTAAACTGATGGAAAAATTTAAAACTTTATTTAGGCCATTTCTTAGGGTTTTCCTCTGCAACTAATCAGTGTACTCTCTGCAAGAAGGTGCATGACTGGGCTTGCAGCTTTGGTATCAATCTTCTTGTTCTCATCTATCAATCCTTACTAGTGATGGTGAAATTCTACAGAATTTAGCAAACTGTCATCCATGGTAAATATGCCAGTGGTAGATCCCAGAGGGTTGTGATCAGTGGCACAGGGGCTCATTGAAGGCCTGTCACCAGTGGTATCCCCCAGGGCTCTGCACTGAGCCCAGTATTGTTTAACTTATCCATCAATACCTTGGATGAAGGGGCACATGCCTCCTCAGCAAGTTCACTGATGGTGGGCTGAAAGACAGAGAAGTGTGTCAGTCCAGAGAAAACATTGGGAGTAAGCCAGAGAGGTTGTTGGGCTTTGGCCAGAACAAAGATTTAGTTGGCAGGATATGGCAGAATAATACACATGACTAATAAATCGATATAAATGGATACAAATTAATGCAAATGGCCAGTTCTGGAAAAACAGGCAAGACAATAGAGAGGAAATGGTGGATAAATTAAAGAGACAGTATCCAGGCTGCTTTGGTAGGTGTTGGCTACAAACCAGAACACCAGGCAGGGCAGAATCCTCCAGAGCACAAACTGTGGTCCCCCCAGAGGATTTTAGCTGATTAAATGCCAGATGTAAAAGGGACACAGTAGGACACAGTCTGTCAGGGTCTGCATCATATGCACACTTTCTATACGGAACCCAGCTGAAAATCCAACCAGGTCTGAAGGTAGGTGATTTGCAGAAAATTCAGCAGTAATAGAAATGTGACCACCTGTTCATGTCATGACTGAAAATTGAACATTTCAACTGATTTTATTTTTTTCATAGAAATGTCAGATAATTCTTTGGACTTTCATCCTGACATCCAGTATTTTCCATGAAGATCTATAATTTTTTAAAATGAGTATGTGTGGAAAGGCAATGAGAACAAAAAGTGGAGTTTTGCTTAACAGAATGCAAACCTGATAATTATTGCTAATATTCATTTGTGATGTGTATCACACTGAGCTGCCAAAGAAAATTCTTGCTGCCCTGAAATACTGAAATGCTTTCCACCAAGAAGTGAGTAATTTTGCCTGTCAAGAAAACAATCAGCATGCTTTATTCCATAGTCTGGTTCCATCACCATCTCTCATTCTTCTTCAAGGAGCAGAATCCACTCTCTGGTTAACTTTCCCATAAATACCTGCTTAACATTTCTTTTAAATACCACACATTGTCACCGTGTGCAATTAGCGATCTTTGGCTAAGTGAGGAACCTTATGTATGCTTCAGACTGGCTGACAGGTGACAGATTTACTTCCCACATCCACAAGTTGTTATGAAGCACAACTCCCCCACTGAAGACTGACAGCTGCCTGCATTTACAAAGCCAAAGCCCCGCTCAAACTGATTTGTACCAACACACCAGGCAAGATTGGGAAAATGTTCCTATTGCTTCATACACCCACATAGTAGGTGATAAAGCTGGTCAGGTGATCAGGTTTTTCACACTGCCACAAGCAATTTTCTGATTTAATATCCAGAGCTCCTAGACCGACTCACTGTTAATTCTGTAGGTTGCTTTGGGCTTTTTCCCTGCAGAAGCTTAATGAGATACCATTCACTACACATTTCATGGCTTCTTACTCCTTCCTACCATTTGTGACATGGAAAGGTTTATCTCCATTTACAGCATTAAAAATAGGCTTTTGTAGCTCAATGGCTATTTCAGCAGAGGTCAGTTAATCTCAAAGACTTTCTGATGAACTGTGGACTTGCCCTGTTATAGAAAGAGTCCCCACATGACTGAGCCACAAGACTAGCTAGAGTGACATGTAGAAGAAGCAATTTTATTCAATGTTGCCAGAGGACTCCACAAGATAAAGAGATAAAGGACTACCAGAAAAAGACCTTTATCAAGGATTTTCAATTAATACCTTGGTTCTGATTATGTGACTTCTTCCACCATACAGGATAAGACCATTAGGAGCTTCAAGACACATGAGAGGAGCTTGTCTGCGGGAAAATGAAGATGAAATCTATCATCCGAAGATCCGAAGTTGATAATTAAAGAAATATTTTGGACATAAATTAAAGTGATATTTAAAACATTGAACATATCTTCTTGTCCAGAATATACCTTTTCCTCATTTTTCTTGGCCACTAATCATATTGAGTTAAATGTCACCTTGCAAGTAGGCCCCCGGAAACAAGTGGAAATATCCAGCAAGGTGTTAGTCACTGACATGAAGAGCCCCAGATTTTGGAGAAGATTGTGACTTGTGAAAAGCTTTTTTTTTTGTTGTTGTCAACAAGAAAATTGGCAGTACTTTTTCCAGGATGAATGGACAGCCAGTCATCCCAAGGGGAGCACAGTCTAGCCTCGTGTGGGGTTTGGTCTGTGCTGCAGGAGAAAGGGGAGAGAGTTAGAGCCGCTGAAATCGCTTCTCCTGCCAGTGGAGGGAGGGATCTACATTGAAACCTGCCAATGGGAGCCATTGAACACAGGCTTGTCTTAATCCACAGATAACTTCATCAACCCCCCATGCAACCCACTCCACATATGCAATATTTTAACAAGGGGAGATGATAACTTTACCCAGTCTTTGTGAAGATTGTTGTGCACTGACTGAGGAAGATCCAAGGAGCACTGGCAATTCAAAGGACCTGTAATGAACAGACTGTGACTATGTTACTCAACATATAAAAGAGATTGAGCGAAAAGGGGGAAGACTAAGACATAGAAGTATATTTCTGTGGGTTGTAAGCTGCTTACAAAGAAAGGGTTTGGGGCTAGTTGCTATTTGACTGCAAATCAAATAGCTTCAGATCAAGAAATGAATCCTTGGAGTGGCACACAATGTGCCTGTCTGTGCTCATATACATAGCAGGAGTATTTTTGAGGGAAAATCCCAAGAATTACCAGTGGGATTTGCAATTTCTTGAGAAAACAGGAGAACTGTTTAGGAAACAGGCCTACTCAGATCAGCTAATCTGCACCCAGAATCCATTAGGCAACATCATTTCTTGTTTTGACAGAATTTGATTTCATTTAAATCATTAAATTAATGCAAAGCCCTATGTTCCATTATCACTGAACTAATCCACAGCAAATATTTTTAATTCAATTATATGGAGATTAAAATACCTTAGAGATGATATAACTATGCCTCAGCATTTGGCAAGTGCACATGGGGATTTAAGAAAGTGCTGAAAAAAGCATGAAGGAAACCTTTTAAGTCTTTGATGAATAAGAATATGTACTGCAAAGTGGATGAAGTTCTCCAAACTATTAGACAATTCAGATTGTGAAAATTAAAATTCATAGGGATTCTGCAATAGATCTGAAAATAGGCAGTCTGAACAAAGTGCTTCCTTTCTAGCAAGTTTCCATTTTTATCATTTAAATTATGTTGTTACATCAAGGTTCTTCTAATTCTGAGGAAAATTTTCAAAAACACCTAAGCACAAGTTTCTGATTTTCCAACTATTTATGCAAAGCTATACTGACAATATAGTCTTGTCATATATAATACCTCTGTCAAATGGGTCTAGCCCAGCTCCTGTTACTGTGGAAAGTGAGCCCAATGAAAGCTGATCTGGTTGCTTAAGATAGACTTTGGTATACTGCAAGAGCAGCTGCATGAACTGTAGCAAACTTTCTCATGCTCAGACAGAGCATGAGAAATTTGAAATTTTACATTTTCTATTGACTCAAAAGGGAAGACCAAGGACAGACCCTAGGCTGAGTCTGTCTTTAGCTGGGTTTTATTTAAGAGCTTTCTCTTTGGGAAAAATTTGTTGCTGTGATGTCTAAGCCTGCTGCCCAAAGGAGCACAACACATCCCTTTCCCTGGCTCCTGGGGTTCCTCCTAGAAGACCCTGTGGATCAGCACCTGCCCTGCACTGTAAGGTGCTGGTTGCAAGGTTGAGGTCAGTGAGGAGGGTACAGATGTCATCCATTAATTGACACTGAATATAGGACACTGAGTATGTGCTGGATAATAATGTTTATGTTGCCTCCACAAGCAAATAGAAACCCAGGAAACTAATCCATTTTCGCCAATCCTAAGGCAGAGGCTGTGCTCTTACCAGCTAGTGGGTCTGTCAGTGCTGGGGGCATGAGCCAGAGGGACAACAAAGGCCATCATGACATACTTCAGCTCTGAAGACCTCATGGGAAGGGCACCCTGAGCCATCACTGAGCTGCTGGAAGCTGGTGGGAAAAAGCAGTGCACAGGCTGCCCAGCACAGGCTGGGGAAGCTGCCTCTGGTGTGTCGTGCACAGCTGATAACACACAGGATCTTACCTCACTTGACCCCAGTGTCCTCCACTCATCTGCTGGCAGATGGTGAGAAAAAACAATGAATTCTCTTAATACAGGGTATTGCAGTAGAGTCCTGGGCTGAGCAAACAGCAGGTTGTGGGGGCAAGAATTACCCTGGAGGTGTATCACAGACAGACAAGTGGAGGCTGGCAGCCTGCACTGCAATCTTCAAGGTTTCTTGCTTTTCTAATAAAGAATCACCAGCCAGGAATTAATGCCTGGGGACTTACCCTGAAGACCATGAGTTTCAAAGCTAGTGCAATATGTGTGCTGTCAGAGAGAAGGAGAGTGCAGCTCAGAAGTACCAAAAATTATGATTGCATTTCAGGGTTCACCCAAGTGTATGATCATAGGAAAAAAGGGAAAGAAATGCACTCCAGATTTTAAGATTATAAATGTTCCATTAAACAATGAGAAATTACTTCACCAGGACACTGTCACTGGCTAACTGCTAAGGCATTCTTATATTATGTAACTAAATCACTATTCATAACCAGCAGGAGTTGTTAAGGGTCTCTGCATGCAGTCCACTGGCATGACTACTTTGTTCTCACTAATATCATATGTCAAATGTTCATTTCACTGGTGTTTCTTCTGAAGGTAGAGAAAAATATAATACTCATCAAAGGTTCCTTTATCATTGCCAAGGCACAAAGACATCTTCAACTCTGTTCTTGCTAAGCTGAAATTTAACATAGAATTATCATCTACAGTGATACTTACTCAGTAATTAATTGCCTTAGTACATCCCTAGCCAGAACCCCTGTGGCCAAACTTCTTATGAAATGAGTACCAATAGCTATTAGTACTGCTTTGAAATTATAATCAGTGACTGATGGCTCAAAAGATAGCATAAACTCTCCCTGTAGAACTCCAGAATATATTTTTGTAGAAGGGAAAATTATAATTTTCAACTGACATTGAAACATGAAAACTATTAAGAAAATGTGCCACATTCATTCTCTTCACTCTGGGAACTTACTCCAGTGTCCTCTTTCCATATAAAACAGGACAAAAATGTATAAACCTACAATTTGAATCTGTTCATGAAGAGCAACACCAGAAGATCATTGCTCTTTCTGGAAAAAAAATAAAACACATATTTCATCCAAGCAAAGGTACATATATACTTGCTCATGTGAAAGTTTATTGAAANAAAAATTAGCTTCGCAATTTGAAAAATTTATACATTTTAATTAATTTTAAAATGCTTTTTTTTGAACGGGCCCTTTAAAGATTTATCTTAGTATTGACTGAACCATAAAGTCAAAAATGCAATTTCAGCAAAATGAAAAACTTTTAACTTTTAAAACATCTGAGGATGTTTTGAAAACAATAATCTGAGGATTATTTTGAAAAAACTCACAAGTGCAAAATACATCAAAACTGTTATTTCCTTGTGAAGTGTTATGAATAAAAAGAAATTTTATTTTACATTACATGAAACATTGCTTCAGAAAAGTCAGGACTTTTCAGAGCAGATGGAAATGTAGTGACATAATGTGAGGAGAGGAAGTCAGGGGGCAAGAAAATTCTCAGTTCTCGAAAGTTTTATTCTGAATCTGTGTTAAAGGTTCCCTAGGACTATTCAACTGTGAATTTACCATACTTTTTGATCCATGTCCATGATAGAATTGGCTCTGTATTGCCACTTACTCAGATGAGAAGTGGACCTTCACTTCTATTTACCTCTGAATCACAGGTCTGTCTTCACAGGTAAGGCAATAACCAGTACCCAGGCTTCCTCAGTGCAGAAGTTAAAAGTATCTGACATCTTTGCAAGTGGTCAGATGACAATGACAAATGTCCAGGTCGACTTCAAGTGCCTCCAGAGCTCGCTCACTCTGAGCTGGAGGCAATCCCATCCTCCCACAGGGAAGCTGAATGGGAGAAATGAGCCCAGAAATCAGCCCAGCACAGCTGAAGCTCAAGTGATGACACTGGGCTAGCCAGGTGGCTGGAAGGGCAANTGAAATACCTACAGGAACTGCAGATGAGGGGATCTCAGTTGAGATGATCTGGGAAACAACCTCAAATAAGCAGTGGTCCATGTGGCCAGGGTTGATTTTAGTCAACAGAAAACACCAGAGCTTTAACAGTAGGTGTAGGACAGTTGGGAAGATAAAACAATGCACCACAGACACAGGTGTGCTCTTTATTAGTATTCACATCACATTTGTGCCCCTACTAAAATTGAATTTCAAAAAAAGTTACAGTGTATNGTGAGGAGAGGAAGTCAGGGGGCAAGAAAATTCTCAGTTCTCTAAAGTTTTATTCTGAATCTGTGTTAAAGGTTCCCTAGGACTATTCAACTGTGAATTTACCATACTTTTTGATCCATGTCCATGATAGAATTGGCTCTGTATTGCCACTTACTCAGATGAGAAGTGGACCTTCACTTCTATTTACCTCTGAATCACAGGTCTGTCTTCACAGGTAAGGCAATAACCAGTACCCAGGCTTCCTCAGTGCAGAAGTTAAAAGTATCTGACATCTTTGCAAGTGGTCAGATGACAATGACAAATGTCCAGGTCGACTTCAAGTGCCTCCAGAGCTCGCTCACTCTGAGCTGGAGGCAATCCCATCCTCCCACAGGGAAGCTGAATGGGAGAAATGAGCCCAGAAATCAGCCCAGCACAGCTGAAGCTCAAGTGATGACACTGGGCTAGCCAGGTGGCTGGAAGGGCAAGTGGCAGCAAGTTCATGAGCCCAAAATCCCCTCTGCTCTCACTGCAAGATCAAGTCTCACCTTACTGTAAGTGCATGCAGAGCACAAGCTCCCCTGTCCTTTGCACCCTCCATGGAGCCAGCACTGATCCCAGGGAGGGGAAAGGGGACTTATTTCCCCCTGTTCTCCCCTGTCCTCTGCCACACTCCCTGCCATCTGCCACACTCCCTGCCATCTCCAGTAAGGAAGATTCTCACAAGGAGAGGCAAGAGTAGCTCCAGGAAGACCTCTGCCCATAAACAGGGTGTCAGAACCAACAAAAAATGCTGATTAATGTCCTTGGCAAAGGTTGCTCTCATGGTTACAACTGGACCAGGGCACTCTCTGGACTGAGCCCTAACACACAGGCAGGCCCACACAGGGATCTGCATTCATTCATCTCTTGTTGCCCAATTCAGAAAAAAAGACACAAGGTCTTGCCTGTCTGAGGTAATAGTCCACACAAGCAAACAAACTCCAGATTTCCTAGCCATGAAAGCTAGAAGGAAATTATCAACCCTTTCCAAATGCAGCCAGAGAGCTGGTCCAATATGACTAGCACTGGTCTAACAAAAACACTGTAGAAAACATCCCTTCAGCTTTTCTTTCCCTGTTAATTTGATATTTTGCCTTTTTATTTCAACATCTGCAGAACCATTATCCCACCAAACAGCACTAAGGTCACAGCCATTCCACCGACTGTTTACATTCTACAGTCAGAGTTTTTATTTTTACCCTGTCTGAGAAGAAGCATGACAATTCATGTTAAAGATGGATTTGTGGCACTAGCAGAAAGATTCAATAACTGTTTACAATTCCATCTGGGCAATTAAACAGTGTTAATTTTTGGAATCCCACTTCACTCAATAATATAATAGGCACTTTTCTGATTAATAAGAGATTAGACTATGCATAAACTCTCTGCTGGATGCTAAAAGCTTTGTTGTGACAAAAGTCTTTCACTGTGTGACAATTAAGGCATGCATCTAGCTTCCTAGTTTCCAAATTTTTCCATGAACTGATATGCTCCTTTGTCGTCATAGCATCCACAGAAAATGCGTAATATCTTGTCACAGACACCTGCTCAGTTCAACTCAAAAAAAGGCTATATGAAAAGAGATGTTTCTCAAACACTGTTTCTAAAATATGAGAGACTTGAAAACCAATTTAACCACAATAAAGGGGAGAATTTATTTTGCTAAATAAAAGCCATCCATAAGTACAAGCTGTGGGACAGGATGCTCTACACCAGTGACAGACACATCCTCTGTCTAATATTAATTTGTCTTTGTTTTAAATTGGTTTGTTCTTCATGAATCAGATGATCTTACTCCCTACCTTTCTCCTGTATGGAGTCAGTGCTGAACACAGACAGAAAAAAACATTAGGCAATGATGATATCCCACCATTCTCCATGCCCAGCCATGGCTGAATTTTGCCCTGAGTTTAGTGGATAGGCTAAAAGGTAGAGCTGATTTTTCGTAAAATAGTTACTTAGGCTCACATGTTAGGAAGGTTCAAATTGCTCTAGTTCTTAATTTGGAAAACAGTCTTTTATTTAGATTAGAGTCCCTTTCTTAGAACAATGTAATCTAAGCAGGTATTTCCCTTTTCTTATATCTCAAGAAAAGCGAGAGAAAAGATACATAGAAAAACTGTAGGTATTCCAAAGCTGTTAGGAAATCAACATTCAGAAAAAATCATACAGGTTCCCCAAGTTAAATTGTTTTATTCTTTTTTAGTATCCTCTTTTAAAAATGTTGACTGTACCATTTCTTCTCAAGCTCCTAGAAGAATTAAATTTTTAAATTGCCCCAAGAAAGAGGACAGCATAATATTCAATTCTCACCATTACTAGTTTTCAGGTTCCTTCTGACCTAATTAAAATTCTCCTAAATTAGTCAGCAAACATTTTGCCACAAGGCCATGGACACACATCACAAGCAAAGTTTCAAGCATTTCTAATATAAGGAGCTTGAGATGGAATCCAGTTCTTGAAAAAAGAATTCTGTGAAACCTTTTCCACATCTCAGATACTTTGTTAATGAAAAAGGTGAAATATACCCTTTTTATTAGAATTGTCAGTGCTTTCAATTAAACTTGAAAATTCTAATTACCCTGGGATAAGTTTAAAATAAAAAAATACCCAGGAGCCACATGATCACAGTAGCCACGAGATAGGTCAGGTATTGTGTGTCAGGTCATCAATCAGTATTGATCCGTTTTATCTTGAGATCCCACCAAGTAACCCAGTATTTTTTATATCTGTGCCAGATTACAAATCCTGTGCATGGTCCTGTCCCTGTTCCTGTTGGTCTCTCCCATCATGGTATAAGAACCACTGAGGCAAGAGAGGTAATAATATTAACATGATTTAGCTAAATCCCAGAAGAAAAATGTGAGATAAAATTTGATAATACCTTGTAAAAATATTATCACTTGACAGGCAAAAATAACATTTCAATACACTAAGTACTAGGTTTTCACTTCTTTTTCATTGGGGAAAAAACAAACATTATTGGTTGACTGATGTTTTCCTAATTATCTGCATTTCAGGCATCCAAACTTTTCATACACCACAGTTGCTGCCAAATTAAA